>CABFVX010000041.1:236176-323765 GCA_902151425.1 Timema shepardi | reverse complement strand
GGGGGGGTGCAAAAGCACACCTCCGAAAAATCGGACCAACGTGAACGTTAGGGGATCACCCCCACGTAATTATGGCACAAACCGATCATACGTATCACCCTTCGTTTGGCCAGGCGAGGGCAAAACGTGTTTAACATCTTTTACACCACCAACCTTGGTCACAGCAACTCCGGCCAGAGGGGGATAGAGGGGGCCGGGTAGCCCAGATTATCAAAGATCAAGGTCCAACTTGGGAGATTGGACTATTTTTAAATAGCTGCGTCAAAGGGTCTCGCGGGAAGAAATTCCCGAAAAAGACCTTTTTTGACATAAAACTTTGGCTCTTGATTAGTGAGGGATCTGGTAGTTGAATTGCCATCTTGAATATTTGTGGCTATCTGCAATATCTACATAAAGCTGCAAGGTGCCCATCTTGGATCTGTATTTACGTGTCCTCGCAGATATGGACATGTCTTGACATCTCAAGATGGAGGTGTTGGGGTTTGTGGCGGTTTGGGGGGATAGGTCTCTGCGGTTGGCTTTAATGGCAGCCATCTTTCTGATCTAGACTAATTTATTCTTATCTACTGTACATATCAAACAGTTAATAAATGTAATTTTAATTTTCTTAAATGACTAAGTTAAATACATTTAATATGAATATTGATTAATAATATAAAAATTGAATGATTTATGAAAATATCAAGCATACAAATCAATATTTAATATAGTTATCCAAATATTAATAGGGATAAAAATGTTAAAAATTAAGCTAATTAATCAAAAGTCTATCTCCTTCAAATTTGCATTGCGTTTGGAAAACTAAATAAATTAATACATTCTATTAGTACTGGTTAGATTTTAGATCTTTGAATAACTTTATACATGACCAAAGGTTTGTCTCCTGCGTTGTACTATACATAGGAGCTGTGCACACTTATATAATATATTAAACAAAACCTATTCTTACCTTTATTCGGACAGAAGTGCTCCTTTTACTAATGTAATGCAATTGTTGAATCAATACTATGTTTTGGATAGCTGCTTAAATTTCATTAAAAATTGTATAAATTGTTCCTTCAACTTTGACATCATAATTTCAAGACGAGTACTAGTGCAGTACTATATTATATTTATTTGTACTATTTTAAAAACAGTATTGGCATTAAATTTATTTTCTAAACTATAATAGCTATTAAAAAGCAAATAGTTTTAGTGATTCCTATAGTGACAAGAATATGATTAGGTAGATATCCATTCGTTTTTTATTCATATTTTTAATCCCTCTTTACAAACCCAAACAACATCACTTCACCCCATTCCTCAACCAAATATAGTCAAAGGGATATACTCCTTTCCCCTCATTCTTCCATTTTCCTTGTAAAACTTACTCTTCGTGGATGAATGTAAACACTCTTTCAGAGAACTTAAGATCAGAGTCATTATGTTTTTGCTTTTTGGTGAATTGAAAAAGTAAAACAATTTGAAACCTCGTATGAGACAATATAGGACATGTTTGTTGGATCACAATGAAGCTCTCGTCTCTTTTGACTAAGAATTTAAAAAAAATGCCATTAAAAATCATCTGTAAAATATGCTTGAGGGAAATAATGTAATTGTAATACGGAAATACTTTGAATGTGAAATGAGCCATTTGGTTAAAGACACACAAATAAAATACTTATTATTAAAAAAAAATATTGTGTTGTATACACGGCATAAATTGAGATGTTTTTTTTTTTAACATTTGTTGTGTTGGGGAATGTAAGTGACAAAACCATTATTGAAATGTGTTTTGATTAGTTAGTAAACAATAAAATAATGAAACATATGTTCTAACAACTTAAACAAAGTGTCAGCATTCCTCACGATAAATCAGTCTAGGAGGTATCATAAATAGTCATGTTTTCGAAATAACTGGGCTGACAACTCACCATCAGACGTTGGAGGATCACTCTCCCCATGTTGGGAGCTATGTGGGCTGGGACGTCGGATCACCAGGTACGATTACTGAGGGGTTACCATCGTGCCCAAAGTACCGGTGTTCATACCCGTGTAGGGCCACATAGATGTCAGTCAGGCCATTGGTTAAGCATTCCTTGCTATACTTCGTTCTGTCACGATATCATAAGTAATTGCGTTAAGTTATTTCATATATTTTAATATTTATGATCAACATCACATTTTTTAATAGAGCAAGGTGGTATAATAAAACCATAAAAACCCAAGCCAAATGTAAATTAAGCACCCAAGCAGTCATATTTCCACTAACCACCCGTGTCCTCGGCAGCAACCCATCCTCACAGTATAGGCCAACACAACGCGGAGGGTGATCCTGAGTCTTATTTCCCATCGAGGCAATATATTGTACTCACAATAATTTTGAAGGAAACGATACAATTTAAAATAAAAGCATACTTTAGGTAAAACTACCCTAGTCTTACACAACAAGTATATGAGTCCCGAATCCATGACACCATAAAACCAGTACAGATGAGCTTGGTGTTTGTTCTACGTTCCTTCCGATGATGTAAATAATTATAATATTAGGCGAAGCATTCGTAATGTTGGTGCCATGCTTCAATCCTCAAAGACATCTATATCACAAAATACTAGATTGTAGGTGAAAATGAGGCCTGGGCTCTGATCCTGGCATGGTGGCAGGAATCTCTGTCTACCTTAAAATTAGTATCATTAATTTGAATTTCAAAGTGCTCCATAAAAACTAGATATGTTTGCTTAAAGCTCAGAAGCTATTAGTTTCATAAAAATAGATTTCAAATAAAAAATAATAATTTTAGTAGTAATACAACTATATCATGATATGTTATTTCGTATTGGTGGATATAATATCATCATTCCCTTCCTCCACCTCTGACAAGACATCTTGTGAATGAGGGGAATGCTAGGCCTCCACCGTGGTTCGGATTCCACGTTAAACTATAGGTCTTCCATTTCATCTCACAATCACCCTATCATTACATATTAGCGATTTGCGTATAACCCGAACGGGTAGTAAGACGTGGTGCTAATAATAATAATAATAATATCAACATTTTAAAGTTCCGCTGATGTAAGGTGTCATTAAAGTCATTTTCTTGGAATAGCGAGAAACACCATTTTGTTTGACATTTTTCACAATACTTAGATATAAAAAAAATTAAATTTTTTAGTAAACTACCCTTTATTTTAGGGTTTGATATTTAATTCTAAAAATACCTCGGGTGGATATCATGAAAACCAATATTTAAGATTAAGGGGTTAAATAAACATCAATATTTATCATAAATATCGAGTTCGATTTTTTTTACGATCACAAAACTTTAATCTCCGAGAGGTGAAGAGAACGTAAAAAATAATTTATACTTTTATAAATATGATTTACAAAAGAACTGATGAATATGGTGGGTAGGTAATTTTTGTTTTGGTGCGATGATTACCCAAAACAAAAGAGAGCACCTCAAAATAAAAGTCCTCTCAAGTGTTCCGTGAACTTAAAAAGTTTGTGAAACACTGGCTTATAAATCTGTTTCCAACTTGGATACTACCTTATTCCCACTTTTATGTTTCAACCTTTCTCAAATTCTCACCCTTAGTGAAAAAGAAATGGGAGAACGGATTGAGTGTAGGAATTCGTAATATTAGAGAAAGATTTTGAAATATTAAAATAGTTATTAATATTATTATATTCATGATATGTATTCTTTATTATTAATGAAATGGAAAACTATTTTAATTTATATATATTTGGTTTCAAGGCTTTAAATCATTGGTGTCCAACCTTTTACAGGGTATGACCACTTTTTTTTTTATCATTGAGAACATCGCGAGCCTTGGTAATTCACAAGCATTTATAAATGAGTTTTCTTTATTGCGTCTTACTACCTGTTAAGTCTATCCGCATGTAGTTACACTAGTGGAATAGGCATACTTTAGAGGAAGTTTATACTTAACATATTTGCTTGAAGGAAGATAAGGAAACAATTCAGGAAAAATCATCGCCAGTACACCTGGCTGGGATACGAATCCTAACTTCCTCGTAACCGGCGAACCAAACAAAAAAAGCGTTTTTTTAAATTTCAACTACTTTCAGTTTGAATTATATACAGGCCTACAATCACTGTAATCTCAAAGGTTAAAGTATATAAAGCTATAGCTTCAAAAGCATTGCGACACCAAATGAATCATGCCGCAACCCCCAGATTGGAAACCACTGCCTTAAATTAAATAAATTATTTTACGTGTGATACCAATCTGTCATTTGTTTGGTTTGTAGAAAGGCAGAAATTACTATTTATTTTGGTACATCTAGAGTGGTTAGAGACTAAGCGTCTCAATCTAAAATAATAAAAACAATTTTTTTTAAAGATTCATTTATCAAATTTCCTTTTATTTTCGAATTTCACTGTCTGTCTTGAGCCAGCATCTTGAATTTTAATCCGGGAATTATTATTATATTAGATGTATACAGTGGCCCTATGGCTTCTTTGGTGCTGACTGACAGCTTTAAAAAGTTACCAGACCAAATTACGTATCCCTACGCCGAACCAGATGATATGCAAAAACATGTGTTTAGTAGCTGGCACTTCTTACAGTCAAAATGTATGTATATACCTAAATTTTGACTGTCAGAAGTCAGCTGTGAGCTGTCAGTTAGCACCGAAGAAGCCGTGGGGCTACTGTACATTATACTTTTATATATTTCCAATATATGTATTCTAATCCATGGCAGGAATTAGCTCGTTAACTACAATTACTAACAACTCTACTCACTAATTGTCGGTGACCTGGCGGTCTAGGGGTAAGGTGTCAGACTTCTGTGCTGGCGGCCGGGGTTCGATCCCCGGTCCCGGCACAGATTTATCTGATTACCAAACCCTTCCTACACCTCTGACAAGACATCTTGTGAATGTGAGGAATGCCAGGCCTCCAATGTGGTTCGGATTCCACGTTAAACTGTAGGTCCTTCATTTCATCTCACAATCACCCTACCATTACACATTAGCGTAAGTGCGTATAACCCGAACGGGTAGTAAGACGTGGTGCTAATAATAATAATACTCACTAATTATACTATCTGGCTCGGTAGTGTAGTTATCAGTGAAGGTGGCCATTATCATTGGATATCAGTTAAGATTCCTAGCTGGTAAAGTGAGTATATATACCATAAACCATGTTTGGTTAGTTAGGCCTAAGGCGTATAAATCGTATAAGCCGAATGGGCAGTGAGACTCGGTACTAAGAAAAAAATATAGGTATAAGTCAGGTTTAAATGTTTCTAATGGTTCCGAAACCTCTTGTTCACAATCACCATTAACTTATTTCATCTGGACTTGGAAATAAACTCCACGGAAAGAATGTACGATTAGTATATTTAGGAGTCCCCTGGGAAACGGTACATTAGTACTGTATAATCTTTCCACAATCTGGGCTACGAGTGATATATTCCAGACGCGCAATAATATAACTACTTCTACTCACTAATGCATGTTCTGCATTTACATATTGATGTACACATTTTCCTTGTTGGTTTGTTAGGGATGATTTAGATGATTATTGAACTGGCCGTATCAGGAGATCACTATTAGCCACCTTTCCAGGCCAGCTGAACTCAAATTTGGGTTTCAGTTGTTTCGAAGTGTTACAAAGCCATGTGCTAACTTGGGGTGTTGCAGTCATCCCTCTTATGATGTTCCTCATAGTTCAATGTACTTGCTGGAATATTAGGGCTTTGCCCCAGAGACTAATGCAGTTATACAGCAGTAGTGTGATTTATGAAATCCAGGACCCCCCTCTAGTCAGCAAGCTTCTTCAGGCTACCAAGAGATATAACCGTGATCGATCACATTCCATCTTTTTCAACATGTATTTTATTTTCTGTCTATATAATTCTGGTTTATTGTCATATATATTCATCAACAGTCTTGTCTCGATCATATTTACAGTCTTGTTATTCTTCCTCGTCTTGTTTTGAGTCCCCTTCATCTTCGTTCCTACGGTCTCTACTATGGTCTCTAGTTTGCCTTAGTCCTTCTGTTTTCATTACTTTTATGTAGTCTTCTCTCTCTTTAAAGAGACATCCGTCACGACCTCTTACAGGATTGTTCACAGGGCTACATCTTGTAGTGCATCATAAATACGGCGTCCTTGGAACATGGCTTTTTACAAGTACGTCAAATTTTCTAGATTTTCATAAGCAAATTATTCATAAATTAATTTGTTTATAAAACCAAAAAACTTTATTTATCAACATCATCTATGTATAAAAGAGCCGCATTTTGTGCTTAAGAGCTGTGGAGGACCCAATTCGATTTTAATTTAGAGACCCACAAGATTTAAAAAAATCTTTATAAAGTTTAGATTTAATCATTTTTTCTTTACAAAACCAACTATTAAAATTTTGAGTTTAAGGATATTATTTGAATAAATAAATATGGTTATTACAATAAATTTGTTTTTTTAGATAAATAAATATATATTTGTTTCGCTTTGCCTAAAACTTAAGAAAAAGCACCAATAAGAAAATAAAAAATGTAGTAGTGTAATTCTGTGTATACACCGTTGTCATATACAGAGATCAGTACATACTGGTGGTGGAGATTAAATATATGAAGCAATGATTTATAATTTCATATGAACCCACTAGGTTCACTGAAATCTAGGGATGTTGTCTAAGTTTTGAAAATTAGGTTTTAATTATTGGTTTACCACAGGTGCCAAGTAGATTAGTATAAATATTTTATCTAAAAAAATCATAATTAATATAATGAGTTATAATTAATACTTATAATATTTTACTAAGACTGCTGTCTATATTTCAAAAATAAATTTATTTTCTTATTATTACAAATGTTTGTGGAGGTCCTTTTCTGGTCGCCCATCTCACCTACCCTTAAGTTCTACCCTGACATAGTACAATATCCTCTAGATACCAGTTTTAACCAAATAATCAAAGCTATTTAACAAATATTTAAATATGTCCAAAATCTGTCATTAGTTTACTACTTCAAATAATTTTTTCTCAAGAAAAACAATCATGAATATAATTATTGATTAAGATGTAAAACAATCTAAGGGTTATCCATTTCGAACCAAGTCGATAAAGACATTCCTTAAAATATTCAAATTTTAAATAATCAGTCCTTGTATAATTATTTTTTGACAAATTTATCACAAAAAACCAAGCATATAGTTTATTTTATCATGTCAAACATTGCCATATATACGTTTAAACCAAATCGTTGGCGTGGTTTTCAAAAATATCTGGAATTACAGAAAATAACTCTTCAGCTACCAACCATTTAACAGATATTTACCCAAAATACAAGTATATAATATTATTTGTTGGGTAGAACATTCCATATATATTTAGTAATTTTTACTTTCTAGTTACCTTACGGGTAAAGATAGTATTTTGATCGTCAAAAAAATCGAACTCAAGATTTTGATAAATGTCGACGTTTCATGATCCACCGTATCTGAAAAATTAGTTTTCGCATTGCCATCTGTTTGTCTGATTGTCTGTACCTCGTGCCAGAGCTTAAGCTATTTTACCGATTGGGCTAAGACTTTATATCTAGGGTTTTCATAGGGTTGCCCCATTGGACTTTTAAAATTGGATATCTAACCCTAAAATTAAGGGTAATTTTACAAAGGACGTAGCGAGAATAAAACTATTTAATCAAAATCGACTCTAAATATGAAAATTAAATTCAATTTATAAGTTTTAATCAACATTCTAAACAAACTCTCTACTCTCAATGTTTCGTTAAAATGATTTTAAGTGTTCTGTACAGATGCGTAAATTCAAATTTTTAATTATATCTATGAAAATCTTTGAGATATGAAATTACTTCACATAGCAAATATTTAGGTCTATATATATATGAAACATCTTCTATTTGAAATACATTTTTATAAAACCAATAATGTTCAGGCTATACGCAAATATATATATATATATATATATATATATATATATATATAACTTTTAGGTCACTGAAGCTAAAGTATTTAGACCGTCAAATAAATATATCCTGATATTTTGATAGATGTCGACATTTCATTACCCCCTAGACCTAGAAAGTAGTTTTTGCAAAGCCGTATGTCTGTGTGTCTGTTTAACACTAAAATAATTAATAGTTTACTAAAGGGGGAAAACAGATTTTTTTTTTTCAAAATTGGCTCCAATGAATTTGATTAAATTTAATTTCTAAGCATTGACTAAAATTACAAAAAGAAGGGATAAGCTTAATTTTTCGTGGAAATGAATATAAGGAGTCCATACATATATGCGTTAAGTTTTAAATTTTTATCATAGCAAATATGTAGGTATATTTATATTAGAAATCTTTTTTTGAAATATATTTCTATAAAACCAATAGCTTATGGTATATTTGAAAATATATTAATAGCACTTTGTGACCTTTTTTTGTACAAAATAATTCTTAAATTTTAACTCATTAATTAACTAATGCAATAGAGTAAGTCAGTAATTAGGTCTCTCACAAAGTTAATGTTCATTTTTCTTTAAACTTTTTCTGGAAATTTGTGTACATCAATGATATATATAGCTATCATTTTAGACGCAATAGTCAATATTTACCTATTTTATTAATCAATAGTTTTAAATGAGTAATTTAATAGCAATGCCTGAAGATGTACAATCCCTTTAAAAAAATGTTGAAAATTTTAACGAGAAATCGAACTTATAATGAACTAAAACTTATTTATCTTAATCAATGAGTACACTTGTTAATTATCAAGCTCACATTGCCTGGTTTGCCAGTGATGGAAAGGAGGTTAGAATCCTGGCTTGGTGTATTTAGGATTGTGTTTTTGAACTGTTTCCCCATATCCCTCTCCCAAAGTTCAAGTACATTTTATCTAATTTCTACTTTAGTCATACATACGCCATTAGTGTAAAAATAATTTAGACAATTCTGAAGATGTGGCACAAAATAAAAGAAAAAGATTTACTTTAAAAAAAAATTTGATTGAAAGTCATAATATATGTTATAACTTGTTTTTCCACTAAAATATATTTAATTTATTCTCCCTCCACAAAGTTAACAATTTTTAGTAAGAAGGTGGGTTTGCAGGGGAGAAAGGGGGTGGGGTCGAAGTTTAAAAAAAAAGAAAAAGAAGAAAGCATGATAGGTTAATATCAAGGAAGGCAAAGAAGATGAAATCTCACGGTTGACTTCAAGCACTCAACGATTGATCTATAAAAACTTGTTATCCCTGGTACAAGTAAAAGGCAAAGCATCTTTCTAATACACTCATGTCGAAACTTTACGAAAATCAATCTCCTAAATATATATATATATATATATATATATATATATATTTTTTATAAATGTATTTTAAAAAGTGCCCAAAGGAAATAACGATCTTCGCTCCAACGTATTTTTTGCGCTATTATTATTGATATACTAATTACGCGTCAAGACTATCCACATTTAATTAAAATAATATTAAAGAAATGAGGAGAGTTGATTATATAAAAAAAAGTTATCCATATATCAACCAATTATGTAAATATGTATGTTAAGTATAAAATTATTAAATATAAAACTTATTTTTATAATAAGATTTTTCTCTGCGATGGAAATGGAATATGGAATCTCTTGTTTAGCGCATCATTTTTTTAAGCTGAATAACACACTAATTTGGGAGAAGATCGGTAACGTATAGCTTAGTTGGTACAGTGTTCGGCATTTAATATTGAACCACCACTACTCAATTCATTGTCTGGCTGACATTTCTCTGTATTAACATAAACTCCCTGCTAGTGTCATCTGAAGATAAGTTTATATATATATATATATAGTGTCCAGTACACTAACTAGTCTCTTCATTTTAAGGAAGAGTAAATGAGAAACGGGTGCAAATTCAATATATTTTATAAAATGTATTATCAGTTCTAATGGTCAAATCCCTTTTGTGCAATCTCACAAATAGCAACTGTTATCTAAATAATTTCTTACTAGTACAGTGTGAAAAAAATTTCTTGATGTGAGCCCTCGCGCGAGCTACAGCGATCGAGTGGCCGCTACTGTTAGCGATGATATCGCCAATCTTATCAGTTAGAGAGTGTTATATGTGTCAACATAACCAGCCCTCTGGCCAAGTATCTCAGTATTCAATACCATATCTGTTTACTACTTTATTCAAGTAGCTCATTTGTCCTCCGTTACATACCCATTGCTTTACAGATAGATTTTTAAAGCATCGTAGGTCAAACCTGGGATATCTAGATCTGTATCCAAGAACTAAGACCATTTGTCCACAGAGGCGGTCACAGTGTGAACAAATACTTTATAAATACAATTTATTAATTTGTCCTTTTTTTGTATCAAGATTTAGTCTAATAGAAAATATTTATTAAAACTAGATGTTCATACTTTAATAAATTTATAAAATACTGTACATGAAAAATAGGCTTTTTAAATTAAGTAATAATTTATAATTTTTTTTGTAGTTTATAAACAGACAATTAAAAATACTAAAACAAAAATATAAAAGGTCATTATTAAATATTTGTTTGCAATAAACAAAAAATAATTTAATTTATTAAAACAATATTGCATTTAGTTGACAATGCAATTTTTATTTATTTGCTTAAGTAAATATACATTATTTCAATCTAATAATAGGTATGAAGACTTAATCAAATAAGGAACAAGAGATTGTTTGTAGTTCAGATAAACTACCTAGTCTACACTTTAAATTAAATTAGTCTTAAATAGAAATTAATTTAAATATATATTATATTTAATTTGTATACAAATATGGTAAATAATGGAATACTATAATATTAATTTCGATAAATATTATCCTAAAATAGTTAATATAGAGTCAAAATGAATATGAATTGTAAATATAAAGCTGCACGATTAATCAATGACCATTAACAAAGTGATTTATTATAAACTAGAAGATTTAAAATTAAAAACTAAAAAAAATACACTAAAAACTAATATTATTTGAAACTAAATTGTGGAACCGCTCATTAAATAGTTTTATTATTATTATTATTATTATTATTATTATTATTATTATTAGCACCGCGTCTTACTATCCTGTTCGGGTTATACGCACTTACGCTAATGTGTAATGGTAGGGTGATTGTGAGATGAAATGGAGGACCTACAGTTTTAACGTGGAATCTGAACCACGGTGAAGACCTGGCATTCCCCACATTCACAAGATGTCTTGTCAGAGGTGAAGGAAAGGTTTGGTAATCAGATAAAGCTGTTCAGGGACCGAGGATTGAACCCCGGCCACCAGCACAGAAGTCTGACACCTTAACCTTAGACCGCCAGGTCACCTTAAATGGTTATACACTAGGTGATTAAATCGATAATACTTTATATACCGTACGATTAAAAACAAAATTAAATTGAAAACGATAATTAATGAACAACTTAGTGTTCACTTGAATATTTGATATTCTCTGCTATTCCAAATCAAAGTTAGTGAAAAGTTCAATCATAAATATTTTAACATGATTAGACTTATGACATGTTTGATATATATTACATTATAGTGGGTTAAAATTCACTTTATGAAACAAGAATGATTTTAGCATTTCTCTAACTATATATATAAAATATTTATATATATATATATAATATTTATATATATATAATATTTATATATATATATAATGCATACATGTATTTATATATGCTTATTACATTAATTTATGTATAAATAAGTGTATCTCTATTTTTGTCAAATACACAAATATATGCACAACCATATATTATATTAATTGATATATATATAATAAATATATGTAAATAATAAATATATATATATATGTAATTTATCTATATTTGCGTGGATAGAATTTGAGAGCCACTCTTAATACACCCGAACAGTCTCAAAACCCTGATGTGACGGGCACAAGCAGTCCATTCTATTGTATGAGTCATGACTCAATAATATATTAAATAAATTAAACACTTTTAAGTCCTTAATATTTTGATTGCTATTGTGTTTCTGGTTTTTAATCATTAATATATTCGACCACAATATCCCAAATTATTTTAGTTTTTTTTTTTAGACAAGTGGGAACAAATATAGGTGGTCAAAAATGTGTCTCAGCTACATGAAAGGATAATTTCATCTGGAATATTTAAGAAATTATGGGTTTTATTTTAGGAGTGTGTGTATTTTCCTGGGAATCTAGAAAAGATTTAATATTTACAATTAATTTTAAACTCGTAATTTAAGATATTTTTTTAAAGTTATTCCTTCCATCCCTTGTACAGACAAGTAAGATGTTTCTAATATTAAATATATTTGGATGTTTAATACACATTATTATTGAGGATATCAAGCAGATTTTCAAAAAATTTATTGATTCCACCATAACTATAAAATGATAACAAAGGTGTTTATTATTATTATTATTATTATTAATAATAATTATATAAACGTTTCCAATATACTATCATAAAATAGTGATTATTTATTAAGTTCTTTAGATGACTAATGGAAAATGAAATAGAATTTTAATTCAAATGTTTATAATGAATCGCAAAATACCCTCTTTATAAGTAAATAAAATAAGTATGTATGTATGCCTAATGATACAATTGGTGGATAAATATATTAAAATATAGATTATTCCTAATGAAGCACACAATTTTTAAGGGGGTGAACTTAATTTAAATCAAACTGTAACTTATATGCTTGTAAGTTAATTCCACACAGTTTATGAAAATAATATTAAAATGATTTTTACGAAATATTTTACAATTAACGCTTTCATTAGTGGCATTATTCTATGTAATAATTTGTAGTCTTAGAAAAGAAGCAAAGTTCAAAGACATAAAAAGTAGGCCTTGGGGTTTCCAGGCACCTGGCATTGGATGACCCCCACTATATATAAGAAAGCTCTATTTTTTTGGCTCACGGTTAAGTACAATTTTACATCAGACACCCTAAATAATTAGCTTTCAAAAGATAGATATTTTGAAAGAATCAATTTAATTATTTTTTTTTAGAAAATAACATAATTGAAAACTATTTTTCATTATTAAAGCAGGTGCATTAAAATTAACGTACAAATTATAGAAGTCATCGATTGGAAAAAGAATAATTTCATGAGTATTTACAAATTTTTTCAATTCAAATAAACTAACAAACCTAATATTATCTTATAAAATAACATATCTTATTCTTGTCTCAGTTATTCTTCGGGAAAAATACATTTTATAATGTAAATAATATTTCAAAAAGTATATTATATATTATTATTTTTAAATATAATTTTAAATAGAAAATATGTTCCATAGTTTACACCTTCCTAACTTTCTGTTTATTATGAAATATTTTATTAAATCTGTGAAAATTCAACGTGTCTACAATATTTTGTTTACTATGAGTTATTTATCTACTTCGCCATTTAATCATCTCTCAAATATTATGATTAGACATATTTATTGAAAAAATCAGCATTTTAATAAAATTAACAATATTTAATAATAATGGTGCACAATGAATGTATTTTCAATCATTATTCAAGCAAAATTAATATGCATAGCTTAATAAAATCTTAATACCCACTTCAGTAACAGCATGGTCTAGGGTGCCACTTTCGCAAAAGACAAGACTGCCGATGACAGGGAGATTGGGGTAAGATCCCGGTTGGGTGTACAGAGGAAGGTTTTTCCTTTATCGTTTCCCACTAGCTCTCTCTATTTCTATCGACGCAAAAGCAGGTAAATTTTTTCTCTAAGTTCAACCTTCCTTATCACTAACTATTAGCTTAATAAATACTAATTACATAATTGTAAAACCCAAATGGGTAGTAAGATTCAGTAATAAAAATAATATACGACCCTAATTCAAACATAATTTCTAATAAAATGATTATCTTGAATTTGAATATCCTTTTAAAAAAGTTTAAATTTTAATCATACATCGCTTCTTCATTGCATTCAATAATAAATTATTTTCATAAATAACAACACTGATATTCCTATGAAAGTCAAACCGTCTTCCTCAAAATTATTTTCTTACTTTGTTTCCTCTTATAGCCAACCCAAGTTAATTCATTTCTTGGAAAGAGCTTCTTTACTCCCCTATTCAGTAAATCCCCCAAAAATATAAACCTCCCCTTTCATCTTGTTTTCCCCTCACCTTTATTTTAATCTCCTTCCCCCTCCATCAGTCCCACCTCTAGTCACACCCACCCAAACCAAATCCACACACACACACACACACACACACACATACACACGTAAACTTATAAGACAACCTAACCCAAAGCTTAAGTTAACACCTTCAACCTTACTGGTTCTCCTTCCCCATCACCAAAACCCAAAAACTTTCAGCATCGTAGCAAGTATCTTAGTATCTTTCCCAACTTCCCTTGACTTTCAAAAGGCTCAACAATACCTTCAACTGCAATAATCATTTTCTTCACACATCCCAACCCTCGACACTTAGCTCAAGTTCGTTTCAGTTTCAACTTGTCCCGCGAGACATTGCTGGTGCACAGCGAGATATGTTTCAAAACCGCACACAGTCCTAAGAAAATAAAGGGGTTATAGGAGTTCCAAGCCAATGGGATGTATGTAAAAGTTCAGTAGAGAATGAGGGATGTTTGAAATGGTAGAGGTTTGAGGGATGTCTTTCTTCACCAAATAATCAACGATACTCATGTTTAGAGATTCATAAATCACGTGTAGCTTCTGTCTTGGTTGCTAAAACAAGGTCTAGGCGTACGGGGAGAAGTGAGTGGTTAAAGATGAAAACAGAAGATGACAATGAATTGTGTCTTAAGCGAAAGCAAGTTTAGAATAATGCAGCAACTTCTAGGAAGAAAAATAGGGATACACTGGGTAAACTACATTAAATTCATTTGCTAGCTTTATTTGTCATTTGGGAATTGTAGCTACTAGGAACTTTTGGATATAAAAGTAAATCAATAATTCATTTTAGTTAGTACACATTTGAGCAAATTACTTTTATGGAGCCTAGTCTACACGTAAATTTAAGTAATGCAGTCTATTTATCACGTATTGTTATTGTCTTAAAAGTAAACAAATGTTCTTTAGTGGTTAAACAAGGGGAAAAGAAAAAACTGGTCAAAAGTTACATTTTCTTAATGTTATTGACTTAAATAAAATCAAGGTAATAACTGATTTACAACCCTAAAAGTTTATTCATAATATATTTTTAAATCAGGGAGTTTCAAGAAAAATTTGTCAACGTACTTTGTAATTCAAATTTGCTCAAAGGATTTATTTTAAAGACGTAGTACTCTAAAGTCTACAATATCATTATGTTAATTTTGATTATTTAAACTCCTACATTTGTTTGGTTAACCATATCTCTATTATGTTACTAATTTAAAAAGAATAAACAACATATTCTATATTATTTAGATGTTTTGTGTTAATTGTGTTAGTGTTTAATAACACAAGACTTTCAATATCTTAGAATAAAAGGTATGGTGGTGTCACTCCTTTAGCTTAAATTTGAGCCATTTACCTAAAACCTATAAGATAGGTTCTATATGAAATTAAATAATAAAAATTATTGCTGAAACATAATGGCAAAAAGAGGATCACATTCCGCCAAATACCATGCATTAAATAATATACACTGTTATAGAAACATATTCAGGAACTAGACAGCATTACAATAAACTTCCCCCTTCTCAAACCTTAAATTAAAACAAGTTTTGGCCAATAGCTCGTAAACTTTTGTTTTATGAAAGTATATATCAAATATTTTATTTTTAATAGTATTGCATCCATGCTAGATACATTAATTCATATCTCAACGAGCTATGGTGATATACATTATACATCTATGTAAAGTAGGTTTAATATATAGGTCAATCTCATGAAAAAATGAGAAACACAATTTTGTTTGTAATGTTAAAAAATGCATCTACCCCATCTACGCTGGGTGTGTCGTTTAGGTAGAGATAGCAAATCTACCAGATCGACTCTCAAATCCTTTTACCAAACCATAGTCTCCATGATAATAATATTTTTATTTGTTGTCTTTCTTTTCAGTCCAAACTTTCACAACAAACAATTGTTTTTTAATTATTTATTTCCTTAAATTTGGGAGTGTTGGGGATGTGAATTAAGCAAAGTTTTTTTTTTTCTGTTTCAAAGCGAAACATTTGTTAGTATAAAATAAATCAAATATTACTACAATTGAAATATGGAGTGTCATTTTTACTTTCTCGCTATCTTACAGGTAGAGAAAGTATTGTGATCGTCAAAAAAATTGAACTCAAGATTTCAATGAATATTGACGTTTCATGACCCCCCGAATCCGAAAAAGTGGTTTTTGACTTTCCGTCTGTCTATCTGTCTGTCTGCCTGTACCTCCAACTTGAGCCTAAATTATTTTACCGATCGGGCTAAAACTTGGTATCTAGGGTTTTCATAGGATTGCNCCCCCCCCCCCCAATAAAAAAAGTGGTTTTTGACTTTCCGTCTGTCTGTACTTCTAGCTAGAGCCTAAACTACCTGTAAGATAGTTCCCGATCGGGATAAAACTTCGTATCTAGGGTTTTTGTAGGGAAGCCACGAGGGATAATTGGAATTGGATATCCAACCGTAAAATTGAGGGTGGTTTACTGAAGGGTAAAAAGAGATAAAGTCGCTTATATCAAAATCTACTCTAGTGAATTTGATTAAATTTCATTTCTAAACATTTATAAATATTCCAAAACAAAATGGCTTCCCTCAATATTTCTGCAAAATGAATTTAAGTGTTCGGTCTGATGCGTAGATTATATTTTATTATAATATCTCCTAAACTATTTGAGATATTAACTTACTTATCGTTACAAATATGTAGGTCTCTTTATAATACAAATATTTTATAAGAAGCATATATTTATAAAACCAAAATCTTTCAAGTTATACGTAAATATATATTTATATTTTAACTTTTCAAACACAAAAGGTAAATGTATTGCAACCTCAAAAGAAAATCTAACCTGAAATGTTGATGGATATCGAAGTCTCAAGACCCCCAAAACCTAAAAAGTGGTCTTTGCTATGACGTCTGTGTGTCTATTTAAACTTAAATTTAAGAGTAGTTTGAGAAAGGGAGAAAAGCGAAAAAATAGATTTTCTCAAAATCGACTCTACTGATTTTCATTAAAATTCGTATCTAGGTGTTGATTTAGATTATAAATAAACTGTCTATTTTCATTTTACCATGACAATAGATTTTAGGGTGCTTTACAGAAACAGAAACTTCCGTATCTCCGCAACAATTTGAGCAACTAAATAACTTATCATTGCGAAATTGTAGTACTATTAAAGATAAAATAAACTTTTATATGAAATATATTTTTATAAATGCAACCGTTTCTGAGATATTAGCAAATATATTAATACAATTTTGTGAGCTTTGCTTGTAAGGAGATACTACTTAAATATTAACGCAATAATTCTCTAATACCATAGAGTAATTAAATATAAGTATGTCTCTAAAAGTGTATGTTATTTTTCCTTAAACCTTCTAGGAGAAATGTTTGTACAACAATGATCTATATACATTCTAGACTCAATAGTCAATATTTACATTTTATATTGGCCAAAATTTATAAATGAGGAATTTAATAGCAATGCGATGGCATGAAGATTTGCAACACCGAATAAAATGTCGAAAATTTTAACTGGAAGTTGATATTTTAATACGAAGTGTTGGCCCTTGTCGACCCACTATTGATCTTTTCTATCGGTCCAAACATAGAAATGAGGACATTAATTCTTAAAAAAAATATATAAAATTTAAAAACGGGAGTCAAAAAAGGTTTTACATAAGTATAGTGCAATTTATGCTTGGGTTTGTTTGTGTATATTATTTCGTTTCATATATGTTACGAGTTTTGAGTAAATATCTCCATTTTGAAACAATAGAGCGAGAAAGTCCTTGCGAAGTTCCATACCATTTATTTTACATATGGTGATATCAAAGGTTATTGAATATCTGTTATGAGCATATTATTATCATTTGATGAGCTGAATAGATACATATTTCATTAAATTACATTTTTTTTACAACTTTTATGATTACCATGTGAAGAAATTTAAACTTTTTTTTTCTACTTTAATAAAATTTGATTTATTTTGGTCAAAAAAAGTTTTGTTATGTATACTGAATAGTCACTGATCTTTTCTCGGGATGCTTACACTCCCAAATAAAGATTTTTACTTTAACGATATACTAACTTAAAAAAACTGCCAGTTGTAAGTATGTTTATTTTTATGTAAGTGGTGTAAATAGTTCACTTAAAAATTCTTTACAAATGAGAGCATCGAAAAGCCAGACTTTTCTTCAAAAATTAATAAAGTTAACCACACCAAAGCAGACTAAATAGTATGATCACTTCACACAAGCTGTTTCCGGTTTTGTTAACACTAATATTTTATATAATTCATTCTCTAAATAAAAAAAACACTTATTTAGCTGGGTGGTCAGTTGTAACAAATTATTATTATTATTATTATGATTAGCACCGCGTCTTACTAACCGTTTGGGCTATACGCACTTACGCTAATGTGTAATGGTAGGGTGATTGTGAGATGAAATGGAGGACCTACAGTTTAACGTGGAATCCGAACCACGGTGGAGGCCTGGTATTCCCCACATTCACAAGATGTCTTGTCAGAGGTGAAGGAAGGGTTTGGTAATCAGATAAATCTGTGCTGAGACCAAGGATTGAACCCCGGCCGCCAGCACAGAAGTCTGACACCTTACCCCTAGACCGCCAGGTCACCCTGTAACAAAATAAAAGTATGAATATAATACTTTATTATGAATAACGTATTACACCATGATATCTCTTGTTGCCACAACAGCGAAAGCGATAAAGTAAAAATAATTGAATCGGAAGTATTCAACTTTTTGTTTTAATGTATTACTGTATTTAACTATCTGTTTGATGATTTTCCTTGGAAGAGACTACTTAATTCTCTCTGACACCTAGTGTAAAACGTATTTAACAAAATCCTTTGTTTGTCAAATTAATCATGTTAATGGCTACACAACTTTTGTTGAACTCGATTTGACAAATAAATAGAGTTTTGTAGGCAGCACTTCATGATTTAACGAAGAACAAAAAAATACCACACAGCAACTACAAACGGTTTTGGGATCCGTGGATAATCCATTAACAATGTTGTGTTTTGAAATTGTCTTAAAGTTTGGTTTATTTTTAACCAACAGACCAATACAATAAACATAATTTTATCACCCATATTCGCGATCTTAGCTTAATCAGTCGTAAATATATACTAAACCAATTAGGCTAAGTGTCCTGGTCTCTATTCCAAGCATGGTCAAAAAAATTATAATCAATGAAGTAGGGGCTTCTCTTTCATAGTGATGAAATAATTATCTATTATAGAAATTCAGCTTTTGAATCATGTATGGATACAATCAGGCAGCTAAGAATGTGCATAATAAAGTTTTTGAATAACATTATTGACCAACATATATACAATAATGAACCATTAGTTTCACTTTGATTAATTTGCTACACATAGTTATCTCAAGAGATATTGAATGGGCAATGTATAATTTAACAAGGTTTTTTTCTTTTATTCCAAACGTTTTCCACTAAATACCACCATGCTAATGATACATATTCAATAACTGTTGAAATTACCATGAGTAGCAAATTAAACTAAATGTAATCAATAAAACCATTTTCATATCTTTTGACCAAAAAAGGTTTTTTCTTTTAGAGCTGCAAATATTCCAGACGTAACCAATAATCTTAGGCAAACTTTAATCAAATAAGTAAAAAAAAAATATTAGCATTATCACCTAAAATATTATTATAGTTATTTTGATATTAAGTCAATCTCTTTAGAGTATTCAAAAAGTTTAGAAATGTTTTATGAAATCTCTAATAAAGTAACTATTATGTAGACCAGGCCTAGATGAGAGGATAACGTATTAATATACATGAAGGAGATAGGGTGTAATGAGGTGGACTGGATAGAGCTTGTTAAAGATAGAAATATCTGGCTTACTTTTGTAATTACGGCAATTACTTTCGAGTTCCTAATACCTTAGATTAAGTAAGTGATGAAAAAAATGAATATATTAGTAAAATACTACTATTTTTTTATTCGATTACTGCGGTACTGTACAGTGAAGTTCAATGAGTGATGTGCTCAAAATAAGTGTCGTTAATTGCAATACGTTCATTCAGTTTGATATCAAGAACTCTCTTGATTAATAATATACAATATCGTCGTTGTTTTATCTGCATCCTACATAAAATTTTACCTATTCGCAATTTTAAACAACAGGATTAGGAATGCGTTATGTATTTTTATAGAAGAATGTATCCGAGTTTTAGAACATAACAGTAGGAGTCCACTTAAGAATAAAACACATAGTTGAATCAGCTAGAGTTTAAACCACAAAATCTGTTTCAGGTACTCTAAATTATTACTTTATATAATATAATTTGATATTTTTAATATATTTTAATCATTGAAGCGCTTAACTATATAGTTAAATATGTTCTATACAACATTACAATAATTTGACTAACCCTCAAAAATAATTTTTTGCTAAAGATCATTAAACTTTTTCACCCAGAATATACAATATAAATAGCCCTCTTTACTTACTCGAATACGATAGTAACTCGGAAGCTCATTACTCAACTTACAAAAGTATGCCATCTATACCTATCTTGAGCTAGTTCTATCCAGTCTACCTTAGTACACCTTATTTCTTTCTGGTACATTCTAATGTTATCCTCCCATCTACGTCTAGGTCTTCCCAATGGTATTTTCACATTGGGTTTACCTGTCAATAACCTGAACACTGTTTTTGATTGTTTCATTACGCAACATATCCTGCAAAAAGTGATCTGCAATATATGTTTATCCTAACAGTGTCTTGTGTCATTACCTCATTCACTTACCGGTATCTTATCACATTTGGACCAAATATATTCTTAATCACCTTGTTTTCCAACCCCTTAAACCTATTTCTTCTATGTGAAGTAAGATACCATGTTACACAACCATAGAGAACAACTGGTAAAATTGTTGTTTAGTGTGTTTGTGGTTTTACGTTCCTTGATAGCAGGCGAAAATTTGACAACTTACTAACCGAGTAATAGCATCCTACTGTATTAATTTTCTTTTTTCTACCCTTAAATCGGTATCATTAGTAAGTTAAAATTGTTTCTAAATGTTTAAACTCATTGACAAGGTCATATAATATGTTTTTCTCAATAACATTTAACTCATCATCCTCAATATGTATTCCTTCTATGATACAATTGTTTTCAGCTTTCACTTTTAAACACTTTTCTTTACTAGCATCTAATAAAATGTCTGAATTTCTCCTTAAAGTTTCCTCACTATTAGTTAACAAACCTAGACTTTCTACTTATCCTAATAGCTGCATTTTACCGTTTAAATGTATATCCTTTCCTACTAATTTGCATTGCCATAATAGCATAAGCTAAAGATAACTTTAAAAAAAGAAATGGGGAAAGTGCATCTTCTCTTTTCAATCCATTATTAATTTCAAAATTTTCTATTAAATATTATCCAACTCTTACCTTTCTACGCATATCTGTCAAACCTATCACAATGAGTTTGACAGTTGTTTTGGGTATCTCAAACTTAGCAAAAACGTATTAAAATTTGTTTTATACTGAATCATAGGTTCTTTTAAAACGTATGCACGTACATACATACATACATACATACATACATACATGCATACATACATACATACATACATTCATACATGCATACGTACGTACATACATACATACATACATACATACATACATACATACATACATACGTACATACATACATACATACATACATACATATATACATACGTAAATACATACATACATACATACATATATACATACATGCATAAATGCATACATGCATACGTACATACATACATACTTACGTAAATACATACGTACATACGTACATACATATATACGTACATACATACATACGTACATACATACGTACATACATACATACATGCATACATATATACATACATACATACATATATACATGCATACGAACATAAATACATACATACGTACATACATACATACATACATACGTACATACATACGTATATACATACGTACATACATACATAGATACATACGTACATACATACGTACATAAGTACATACATACGTACATACGTACATACATACATACATACATACGTACATACATACATACATACATACATACATACATACATACATACATACATACATACATATATATTACGTACATACATACATACATACATACATACATACATACATACATACATACGTACATACATACATACATACATACATACATATATACATACGTAAATACATACATACATACATACATATATACATACATGCATAAATGCATACATGCATACGTACATACATACATACTTACGTAAATACATACGTACATACGTACATACATATATACGTACATACATACATACGTACATACATACGTACATACATACATACATGCATACATATATACATACATACATACATATATACATGCATACGAACATAAATACATACATACGTACATACATACATACATACATACGTACATACATACGTATATACATACGTACATACATACATAGATACATACGTACATACATACGTACATAAGTACATACATACGTACATACGTACATACATACATACATACATACGTACATACATACATACATACATACATACATACATACATACATACATACATACATACATATATACATACATACATACATATATACAAAATCACACCATTCCTTTATAGTGTAAGCCAAAAACTGTGCATACAGTTTAAAAAAATAACACCATAGTTTAATCCATATTCACATGTCTTTTTAAAATATATTATGTATAAATACTTACCCTCATGTTGTATTCCCAGTTTCATAAAATATGCACATCATATACTTTATATATTATAAAATTGGAACAAGCTATTTATATCTTTCAAATATATATTAATCACTAATATTATTTCCTCTCTTTAATCTCGACAGTAACCTTACACCATTCATTAGCACTTCTAAACTATCTATCATTTTTGGTATATGGACACGAAATGCAACGTTCCGCATAGCTTTCAACCATGAATGCACGCAATATACTTGGTGTGAATCCTACCACTTGAATACATGTTCTCACCGCAAAAACACTCAATGTAAGACAGAGGCTCCACCGAAAGCTATTTTGAACGTTTATGAGCCTGTGAACGGTTAAAACGAACATATATAAACAATTGGGATTGGTCACACTGCAAACGGGAGTTAGAATAGCATGATGCCACTCAACACTCTAATCCGCTCAAAAACATATTTTATATTAATCGTAAACACTGTCATATTCCCAATGGACGTGTATTGGTCAACACAGTCAGACATTGACTTCTGTCGTTGTTGGGCATAAACAATAGGTATTGCTAGACACTTAAGGATGGAAGGAATTCTAGGGGTGCTTGGGAAGAGAGTGGAGCTTACTAGCGAGATAAACTATCTTGGTGTTGATTGGTCATAATACTACTTCTGGCTTACAAATTATCAGCTTAATAATGATACTTAATTATGTTTACAAGTGGGTATTACTATGTTTAGCTAAAACCCTTATATGGACTTTAATTAGATTAATCTAAGGATATAACTAGAATTTCCTGAACGTTTTTAACCGTTCGAGGCTACTTAAAGTTCAAATTCTCTTTCTGGGTGGCCTTAGCTTCGTTTGATATCATTTATGGAAATATATTGGAATTGAGATGAGTTAAATTATTTTATCACATTAACATATACTAATGAACGTGATTATTTTGAAAATATAAGCTCAAGTCCTTTTATTAAAGATCTCAGTCACCTTTTTTCGATTCAGTTAGTATGATAATATTATTATATAAAAATATTTAGGGTTAGTCAGATAAACCTTATTCAAAATACTCAACATTTAAATTATGGATAAACACAAAAGTAAAAAAATATATATAAGAGCACATAAAACCTATTATTTTTACTATTTTAATTTCCTGTAAACCTAATTATAGTTAAGAGCATTTGCGTCAGTATTTTTCATCTTAGAATAATAATTGAAATATTAAATGAAATTGAGTTTCTTTATGAACAGGACAAAATCAAAGTTTAACTAAATTTTAGGTCACCAAGCAATGTGTGTTCCTTCAGAACAAACTCTATTTTTATTTCTTTATATTACTGATGGCAAAAACCTTGCAAACCCTGTATCAGATACGCTCCAGAGTTGATATAAATTAAATTATTTGAATAAAGTAAATTCCATAAAAAGATTTTAAATTTCAAGTGTTACATCTCCAAGAATATAAATAATGTTTGGGTTATTCAAATTAAATCAAAATACTAGTAATATGTAAATATTTAGTCAAATTACAAAAGGTAGCTCTGAAATACAGGGCTCATTTGTGAAACATGTGGTTCGCTACTCTTCGATATAATAATAATAATAATACTTTGCACCACGTACAACTACCCGTTCAAGTTATACACTTAAGTACTTATTATTCTAATGGGTTAGGAATTGGGAAGGTTAAATATAGGTGAAGTGAACCTGCCTTTGCATGGAGGGAGAGTGGGAAGACATTTAGGAAAAGCCCCCCCCCCGTTCACCCGAGCGAGATTTGAAATATGATCTCCCCTTCCTTAGCAGTCTAGCTCAACACGAAACTAGCGCGCTAGCAAACTACCTAATTTCAATGACTTGGTATGTGAATTTATATGTACCATGCACTTCTTGAAGCAATACTCATCATTACCCAAGAATCGTTAGTGATCTTTTTTTTTAAATTTGTTTGCATTGAAGGTTGAAATTATTTTCCCGGAGAAGAGTTTCAATATAAAATTAATGTTTATTTATTTAGGTTATCTAAGGTGCACTTACTGGACCGACTGATTATATCAGCACGAATGTTATTTTTAATCAATTGTTTGAGAAACTTAAGGTGCAACTTCTGAAACACTTGCATATATTATATCAGCACCCTAGAATTGCTATGAGCGAGAATAAAAGGGCCTACTAATTTTGCAAGATAAGGTATTGTCACATAGCTTCCATGGATCTTCTATATGCCACATTTGGCAGGGGATTGATGGCTTTACCTTGCATCCAAATAAAAATGTTCTATGGGTTTTTATTAATCAAGAAAAATCCATCAAACCCTGTTTTAAATGAACTAATGAACATCGCGTCTTGAAGTGAGCCATTTTCCCCAAGTCCACCGAGGCCTTCAATATAAAACAAATAACGTAATAGCTTCTTCAGGCTTGCAATATATAACTAGGTGAAAAAGATTCTCATTTATACACCCCCCAGTTTTCACTTAATGCTTATGCAAAGATCAAGTTTTCTATATCTATTGGTTTTGTAGTAACACAATTTTGTTGTCATGGAATCTAAGGTATAAGACTAGAAATATATATGTAGATAAAAGTAAATAAAAACGCCTTAGGTGCAAATATGCTAGTTTCACTAATTAAATACATCAAATATACCAGCAATACTAGCAGAAACGAATGTTCACTGATTAAACCAGGTCTTTTTGACGCTACTTCACTCGCCGAAGTGCTGGCGTGATGGTATATAGCTTAGCAAAGTTTCCTGAAAAATAAGTAGTACAGCAGAATAAGTCCCGTCTCGATCCGATGAATAATTTTTTGTGTTTACTGGCAACAAACAAATTTACAGATAGACAAACATTCTAAAAATTGATTATTTGGTCTTTTAATCGTTTATACTAACCCAGACGGAAAGGAAAACACCACAAAAATTCCAATGCGTAGAAAAAACTAGCTGGTGTACTCGTTCTTCACAAGGGAATGCTATGAAGAACATTTTTTTTATAGTACATAAAATCAAACACAAAAGTATCCAAATCCTATGTGTAGATATTAATCTCTTATTATTTTAAATTGTGTTTAAAAGCGCGAAAAGTAAGATGAGAAAAACACAATATAAAAATACAGCTTATGATCTAAATATAATTGTGCTTAGAGATGAGATTTATTGTTAATATTATGGCTCAGCTTCTCCAAGCTAAATATTTCACTCACTATTATTGGTGCAAATTAAAAAAAAATAGTATGTAACTCCGCACAGACTTTCTCACTGAATTGTTTAAAAATCGAGATATTTACTCAAAATCCATAATATATGTGAAACGAAATAAAATACATTTCAAACCAAAGCATAAATTGCGCTATACTTACGCAGAACTTTTTCGACTCCCGGTTTTAAACTTTATAATTTTATTTCTATAGAATTAGCCTCTTCATTTGTATATTTGGACCAATAAAAAAGATTGATAATGGGTCCCTAAGGGTCAACACTACGTATTAATATTTTAAATTCTGTTTAAAATTTTTGACATTTTAATAGGTGTGGCATATCTTCGGTCATCGCATTGCTATTAAATTACTAATTTATATATTTTGACCAATAAAAAATGTAAATATTGACTATTGAGTAAAAATGATAGAGATAAATCATTGCTGTACAAAAATTTCCCTTAAGAGGTTAAATGAAAAGGAACATAAACTCTTTAAGAGACTTACTAATATTTAACTACTTGGTAACCAAATCACTACGGCAAGTTTAACAATATTTCAAGTTTGGTTAAATAAATATCAGCAAACTACTCATAAATTAGTTTTCACCCTACAAAACCAGTATTTAAAGTTATTTATTATACCAACAATCAACATGTATACATTAAAAAAAATTGTTGAAGATATTTTTAAAATATTTTAAGTTTTCCAAAATGTCCCATCTATAAACTATACTTCAACAAATTTTTGCCCTGAACCAATGATACAATGCTATTTATAATGTATAACAAATCCTAAGTATACATTTATTAAATCATTTTCAAAAAAAATATTTCCAAAAAAATCACTGATTAGTTAATTCCGGTTAATTTGAGGGTTAAGAACAAAATCAAAAAATGCTTTTTGAGATTTAGCCTTATTCAATCTAAATATCATATTTGAACAAAATCTATCAAAACGTTTTGTATGCATGGCCAGGAAAAGATTCACAGAGAGACAAATATGAGGATACACACAATTGTCAAATCCACTTTTTTTGTTTCGGGTCGCATAAAACCTAAACATTCATCATAATCTCGAGATCAATTTTTTCACAATGCAATACTTTATCATGATTTGAGAAAGTAATAAGGTGAATAAGCTATGGACATGGTGAATACATCTACTATATCTCGACCCCTCTGGGAGAGAGGTATGATGATCGTCAAAAAAATCGAACTCAAAATTTTGATAAATAGCTAAGTTTCATGTCTTCCTGAAAGATAAAAATAATGTTTTTTTGCGATGACGTACGTCTGTCTGTCTCTCCACCTGTTTGTATCTTAGACTAGAGCCGAAACAATTATACCGATAGGCCTAGAGCTTGGTATCTAGGGCTTTGATTATGTTCCCCAGAATAAATTTTGGAATTATATATCCAACCCTAAAATTAAGAGTAGTTTATTAAAGGGATAAAAGAGAAAAAAAATCTCTAAATCCGCAATGATGATTTTAAATAACTTTTGTATAAAGACACTGTTCAATATTTGAAATGAAATGGAAATATCCATTTATCGATGAAAATGGCTTTGAGGTTACGTTTCTTCGGCAGAAAACTCCAATTTTGAACATATTTCCTCAATTATTTGAGTTTTAAAATAACTTATCATTGTAAATATGTAGTTCTGCTGAATATAACGTTCACATATTCGAGATATATTCATATATAATCAATAGTTTCTGAACTATAAGAGAATTATATACATTTTTTTTTTCAAGTCTTTGTAAATTAAATTGATAGTTATGATCTTTGGTGGCCATAAATATTGTTTTTAGCCTAATGTTTTTTTATAACATCCATACCTACTCTCTCTGTTTCTGTACAGCGTCCTGGGTATATTCTCAACCACCAATCACTTTTATATATTATATTAATACATTTCAAATTGTGTTTTTCTGTATGTGTGTACTGTGTATCCCTTATTAAGATTTTTTGATCTTCCTAGTGAGCTGGGATGTTTAATTTTGGGTTAGTTGCAAAGAAGCCTCTCAACATGTACGGAAATTACCACAGCCCTAAAACTAGTAAACAATACAATCTACCTACTATAAAAACATCTTTGAGGTAGTAATTTTCATTAATTTAAATTATATTTGCAATTCAATACCATGGGGAACTTACAGATGGAGCTCAAACCTCAAATCCAAAGATATATTACAGATTATTTTAAAGGATCTTAAAAAAAAAGTTATGAACCTTAGGATGTTTCAGTACTCATTTAAATGAGTAAAATTTCCCAGTAAACATAGGTCCGAAAACCAACTCACGCAGATATATAGGCAATTAAAAAAAGTTTGTAATTTAATTTAATTGTGGCCATTTGTAGAGAGTGAACTAGTATTTCTTTGCCTATGTTCACATGAGATAACATTAGAGTTTCATTTGTTTACCTAGCTTAACACCTGGGTCGACACTGATATGAATAACATCACTCAAAGATTAATTAAAGTAAGAGTTGTTCAAAGAGTGTTAATAATGTTTTAAGAATTTAACCAGATTAATATTATTAAGTTTAAATGGCAAGAATGCATTTTATGTATGGCCATGACAGTGTAAATATTGCTGCTGAAAGTTGTCTCTACATGAAACGTACCCCAAACGCACAATATTTTCCCATACATTATTTGTGAAAATTCACCAACAATTGTGTGGAGATAGCTCTTTTCAACCACGTGCTATCTACTGTTTCTACTTCCGATATGGAAGTTCATTTTTGAGAAGAGTGGTACAGAATCCAAGAACTAGTGTAAGAAGAATTGCAGCTATTGAAGGTAATCAGTGCATCACTGGTCTGGAAAGTACTTCAAGAACTATAATTGGTGTACCCGTACCTTTTTAAACGAGTTCAGGCTATCAATCCCCCTGATTATCAAGAAATTGTGGTGTTTTTCCAACGGTTTCTCGTCAAATTATACCGGGTGTTCATTTGAAAACTTTCCGCCAAAACATCACGAAAAAAACTCACTGTAGAAAACAATTTTTTAAACAAATCTGTTTGGTTCTGAAGAGGAAGTAAGGTGGTAATACAGTTGTTGCTAAAGTGAAGTTAAGGTCACTTTGATTTTTTCAAATGAGACTCCCTATTTTTTATTACATATTCCTCTTGATTACGTTTTGTCATTTTAAAAATGGTGGTTTTGGTTTTTTAAAGTAAAAACTATCACGAGAAATGTACATCACCAGTTTTTGAGTCACCGGCAACGGGCGTGGCATTAGAATTTGGCCTATTCAAACATAGCTCGGGAAGTTACAAGTGTTTGTGTGTAAGATCGTAAACAAAACATTGTTTTTACTATCAAATCCAGTAATAAGTCCATTAGTTACCTCGTTTGCTTTCTACTCTTAACATCTAATCTTGAAAAAAAGGTTTACATTCTTTAAGAGTGAACAGAATTGATTTTTCTGTATGGCACCGAGGCTCATTGTTCTCGAAGAATGACAGCAATGCTATACCAAAGACACCAGGATAAAAACGTATCACATAGTTTAGTTTTGGATCTTGTTTTATAATTTAAAGAAACTGACTCTTTCGCAAACAAAAAACTAACTGTGTTAAGTGAATTATTTCGAATGGAAATTTTGGGCACATATGTGGGAAATCCCAAAAGTTCAGTGTGGGAAGTGTCTAAAGCTATTGGTGTATCAATTGGTTCGGTTCATAATACATTAAAATCAAATAAGCTTCATCCGTATAAAATGCAGGTACATCATTAAGCGAATGATCCTGATAGGCGAATAGAGTTTTTCGAATAAATGATCGAAATTATTAAATGTGAATTCATTGTTATTAGAATGTATGTTTTTCTGAAGAGTGTACTTTGTTCTTAAGTGGTTTTGTAGATAAACCCAACTGTCGTTAGTGGAGTGATCCAAATCCTCAAATTTTTATTGTCAAACATACTCAATGACCAGCAAAAATGAACGTTTGGGCAGGTAAATTAGGTGACACGATTATTGGTCCAATATTTATTGACGAAAATTTGACAAGAAGCAAATACATGGAAATGCTTGAAAGAGCAATTCATCCTCTCACTATGCACGCCCTAGAAAATCAACTAGACAATCATGGAGACATGGGGCTTGATGAAGATCTGTTACATTTTCAATAAGATGGTTCCCTCCTCACCACACACTACTCATTCGTCAATGGTTAAACAACAGATTTAATGGAGAATGGATTGGGAGATAAGGACCAATTTGAGTGGTTAGCAAATTCACCTGAGTTAAAGACACTATATTTTCTAATGGGGACGTTTAAATTCCACTATTTATAGGACTAAACCTGCCAATATCGAATAGTTAAAAGACAGGATAACAACAACAAGTAGAAGTATTACAAAAGCAACCCTACGAAAGTTCAGAAGTTAATTCTCAAATATACTATATCATTGTTTACTCCAAAGTAGAGAATATTTTGTAAACCTCTGTTAAACTAAAAATTAAAAAAGTACTTTTTTCAATAATTATCCTACAAATACACACAAACGTGATCAAACACACGTTTGCGAGCACAGGTTTGCGAGCACAGAAACACTTGTAACTTACTGAGCTATCTTTAAATAGGCAAAATTGTAATGACCCGCCCAGTGCCGGCGACCCAAAAACTTGTGAGGCTCATTTTCTGTGATATCTTTTACTTTAAAAAGCTTAAAACCACTATTTTGATAATGGCTCAATGTGAACTAGAGAAAGCTGTAATAAAAAATAAGGAGTCTAATTTAAAAAAATCAAAGTGACATTAACGTAAACTTAGCAATGCCACCCAATATCATACCAGCTCTACCACCATACTCAACCCTCAGAACCAAATGACTTTTGTTTAAAACTTTTCTTTTTGCAATGCGTTGTTTTCAAGATATGTTGGTGGAAATTTTTCAAATGAACACCCGGTATGTAAATCCAGGCTTCTTTGCTGATATATTTTTACTGATGAGGCTGATTAAATAGTAATGACATTGTGAACTTTCCTGATAATCATGTATGGGTGAACGAAAATCCTCATGCCACTCTCAAATCAAGACAAAAATAGTGATATTCAACAAATGTTTGGTTGGCAATTTTATATTATAGACTTGTATGACAGCTCGTTTTGCTTAACAGACTAAATGGCGCAAGCTACCATAAATTTCTACTGAATGCTCTACCCATTTTAATGAAGGGTGTGTAGCCCCTTAGTGAAATACAACGAATATGTCTTATGTGTGACGAGGCTCCACCTCATTTTTCACTTATTGTCCGACATAACTAATGAGATATCTAATAGAAAATGGATAGGTCTAAGAGGCCCAATCAAACGTTACCCCTGGTCCTCTGACCTTAATCCTTTGGATATTTTATATGGGTTAGTCCAGGAAATTAGTGTACTTGTCAATATAATTAATTTGGCAGACTTAATTCAGCCAGTTGAAAACTGTTGTCTGACAATTCGAATGAAGTGATTGTTATTTCAAAGAGCACGCAACAGTCTGATATGAAAATGTAGAATTAGTGTGTCAATGGAAATAAATCATGCAGAATAAACCCTTTTATAGTGATGAGATAGTAAATTTGTTCCTTTTAAATTAAAACAAAATTGTATTTTATATCCAATTTATTTTCACTTGCGAAAGACATAACTTCTTGTATCTATGTGCGTGCTAGTTTGCAATCCTAGGGTTCCAAAGATTTCTTTAAAACACCTTGTATAGTTGCTTGTTTGTATTTTTTTGACACATTAGCTATTAAAAAAGGGGTTCTTTTACAAAAAAAAAAGTTTACGTTTAAATAAATAATATTAATTTTACTAAACATATGAATACAATAGATTTGTATGTATGAAATCAGGTTAAACTAAAGTCATTTAGCCTTATTAGATGTTTCTTTTAAGAATCGCTACAAACATTTAAATACCGCATTTGTTAATATGAATGAGGAGTGGTTGTTCTTGTTTAAGTTTGACTCCAGAAATAAACTAGAAAAAACCCATCATAAATTGATCGTACGTACCATTCGTCCTACAATATATGTGTATCAACAATAAAAACCTCTAACTCCAGTAGGAATAGGTCATTTAATATCTCAGCCCTAATCAGATAAGCCAAAATGCTTATATAAGATGTGTCCATGAACTATGTGCTAAATGCAGTCAAGCAAATATGTTGACAAAGATAACAACTTTAATAGCTTGCTGTTTATGAAAAAGGTTTTATTGATACGGTGGAGGGGGCTCCAGGCAGTTTTTCCTGTTATTCTGCATGTTCATAAGATAGCTATAGTCAAGATCAGCACTAGATATTATCAGCTCAAGATGGGGTCTTAAATTCTCAAGTTAAACAATAATCTACGGTAAATTAGCAGCTATTCCAATGAGTAATTCATGGAATTAGGTATTAGGGAATTTAAAAAAAAACCATTGAAGATTTACTAGCAATATTTACAAGCTTATATTGTCAAAGTAAGGAATTTTGGACTGATTTTTTCAAATTATAACTGGACAGGGGAGAAATGTTATATTTGTTGATGAATCACTACTCTTAAATAAAAAATAATAATAAATATTTAAAGGAAATGGCCCTTAAAATACTTTTCCATTCACCGGGTTGTATAGTGTTTTTTTAGGTAACGCTCAGCTCTTGATACACTTATTCTTTCTATTAAAATAGTAAGTGTCAAAGGCTGAATTGGTATTGGTTCAGGCTTCCAGGAGAACCCCGTGAAATCATAGTAGAATACCATGAGGCTGGGCAACTTGAGAAAGAGCACTAGTTGTCTAGCATTCAAGTGCAAGGGATGCACTAAGAACTTTCACGCCCATTTAGGTGGCCACCAATACAGATTTGACTTAATTACTCCAGCAGACACTTCAATGTTGTATTGGTATAACGATGAAAAAGCAATTGTAATAATTTAAGGTGTGTCATATTAAGTATCACAATAAATAAATTTATTTATTTAGGAGATTACATGATAAATACGTGCCCTTATATGTTAAATATACGAAGGATCAAATCAGGCTACGCTAATACAAAAAATTATTACAGTATTCACAATAATTATATTATATAAATAAATGTTGTCATTTATTTAATAACAATTAAATTATTTTATTTCACTATAAACTTATCCAATATTAATTAATAGAATGACCAATATATATACTTTATTTACTAGTTAACACACACTAAAAAAATACTACCAGTCAATGTGTCTACCAAGGTTATATGTTGTTAGGTTTGGTAATATTGTCATATAAACATGTCATAGACAGGGTTAAAAACTAGTTATTCCAAAAACTTTTACTAAAATAAATCCCGTCGGTATGCAAACAACTACTTATATCATATCATAGACAAGTATATCCTTTCTTTATGATCACATTAACATAAAGATTACGAGGCTTTTTATTCTTACATATGCTGGCCCTGTGTAATAAGTTTATCTTTTAGATCTCTCCGTTTTATTAATAAATATAATGATGAAGTGGCAGACTTAAAAAAAAAGTTTGATTGATGTTATTCTATCATTTCATAAGTAGGGTATAATAAATAGCGTTACATAAATAGTTATTGTTATTGGGACAAATAATGTTATTGAAGTAAAATTAAATTTATTTAAACTAAAATAGATCAGTTAATACAAGTAAGTGGTCATGTATTATATGATTTTTTATTTTTTGTCCATATAAAATGTAATATAATAATGGACACTTTCACAACACATATTTCTAACAAATTCTAGCTGACATAATTATTTTTCCTGAGAATATATCTTCCACTTAAATAAATAATGTTTACATGCTATTGGAGAATTTGTATTAATCTAAAAAATAATATTGCTCCCAATGAGGACTAAATTATAATTCAGATAGTTGAGTTAGTTATGTGACACAATGTCTTGTATGATAACATGGATGGTTCTAGTGGTATAATAGCCAGCGTGTAACGTAGGAGGATTAGGAATTTAGTCTCCATTGGTTTGCTATTTTTCTAAATGAACTCAACCCATCCTCTCATGCAAGCACATGGACACTATATGATTATGATGATAAATATTAAATTTATGTACATATTTTTCTCATGTATTGATTTTACAAGTGGGCTTAGAGCTGTTTGATGAAAGACAACATTAAAGTAATCATATCAAATATATTCTCTTTAAAACACTTCGCCATGCTAATTCCGTGACATTTATACTTATTAGGTTAAATAAATTATTTTTTTTTGTAAGTTTTGACAAGAACATACTACATAACAAGCCAAATTAAAATCAATTTCAAAATGATGCCCTTAAACCAAAAACTTGACAAGCTTATTAAAATGTCGATAGTGATCCTAAGAGTTTTAGAAAGATACATATGATAAAAAATATATAAATGTGAAAATTTAACTTTATCAAAATTTATATCTATAAACTTGTATAATTACATTCTAACTCTAGGATAATCTGCATCGGCGGAAAAGTGAATCAATCTCCCAGAAACTGGGAGGTTGGAACTTAATACCAGCCAGCTGTTTCTGAGGTTTTCCCGTTATATCTGCAATTGAATGTGGATACATATTCTTTCTATTTTACTTTCCTTATTTCAACTGTATTAGTTAAGTTAAACGCATATAACCTGAATGGTTAGTAAGGCGTGATGAAAAAATAAGTTTAATTAAATGTAGAATGTCCGTAAGGATGATATTACATGGTACAAATAAATCTTCAAATATAAAACCGTTTATTTCTCTAATTATAATAATGTTTACTGAACTAAGTTGTTAATTAAAATAAAGTGATATATTTGTATTTTTGAGCGTTCACAACATTACACATAATATAATAATTCTTTCAACTGAATTTAGTAGACAAAATAAATCCGTACAAAAATAGACGTAATAAAATGAGACAACCGAAATGTCCTCAATCTGAACATTACAATATATTTAGAATATTTAATAATCTTGGAAATCCCTAGCTCTTTGATTTATTAAACACGAAAAATTTGTAGACTAAAAATAAAAGTTGATGCTAGCAGAAACTAATCCGAGCGAAATATTATCACTCAAACCTTAAGTAAACCGAAGTTGTTCCTTGTTAAAACAGTATAGGGGCTCTGGAAAACATAATTTTCTGCTAGGTTTACTAGGCTACTCAGATACTTGAAACGAAAATGCGATAACATTAGGACTTTCAGAGACTAGAAATATCCACTAGGCCGTGATTTGATACGTTACCAGTTTTGTTAAAACAGAAATCCAAATGGGAATAAGAAGATAAGAAGTAAAAAGATATTGCTTTAAAAGTAATTGAAGTAGGTGTGAGAGAATAGTAATTAAATTAAAAGAGCCGTGTTAAAAGATAAGAGTCGGGTTTAATTTAGAGTCAGACTAAGGGTAAAATGCAAGAATACCTTGACTCTTTTACCCCCCTTTAAACCCGAAAAAAAGCTAAGGGTGGAAAGAGTTAAAATTATGATGATAACATGTCGCTTCAGGACAACCAACATTTGAAAACGAAAACTTTTCCTCGTATTTCCTCAGTTTTATTTTCCTCTTCTTTTTATTTGGTGCGGGGTATAAAAGTGACTATATAAAGCGCTCGACCAAGATTGAATCTTGTTTGTGTGAGAGAATAGAGCGACCAGGTTATGGGGTAAGGAGTTCTAAGATCATGAGTCATAACTCACAACTTACTAAAAAAGTTGTGCCTCTCCACCATTGGCAAATAGTGGTCGTCGTGTTACTTTGCCGTTGTGTAGTTTTCCCCATTATTTTACAAACTAGGCAAATGAAAAATATTAAACAGAATAATTTCAAACTTTTTAAACAATCAGTAATTTTAGGTTATGAACACAATTTGAAACTAAAACATAATTTCTATATAATCCATAAGGTTGACTTAGGTTTATTAGTTTACACAGATTTAAAAATAATCACTTTAGTGATTAAAATAAATTGATGTTTTATATTTATTTTACCTTAATGTGGAAACTCTATTTGTAGAAAGATGAAAATATTTGTGTTTAAATCCCAAAAGCTGTACTAAGAATGCTTATATACATTTATAATTTAACTGTGATAATAATTTTTAAACATGGCCAAATTGTAACATAATTTTTTATCGATTAACAAATTTATTCAATGCAAATTTTCGACATTCAATAATATATGTTACAGTTAGAACTAGGAATTCGTTAAAACTGAGTTCACTAAGTAAAACTAATTCTAGCAAAGAAATAATTCCGTGAATAAAAGTTTTATATGTTTTTTTTTAGAAGTAATGGTATAAATCAACTGAAATTAAGTTTAAATGAAAAGGATATTTTGAATTAATTAATTTATAGTTTTACCTAAGCAAAACTAGTGTTCCCTAAGTTTTGAGCTTTCTTCTACTAAGTTTACGATTGACCATTGTACTCGGGTCAATTGTCTTTGTTAATAACAGTGTTTACTTAATGATTTTGTTGTTGTTTCTAAGTCATGGCTGCTGAAAATTACACCTAAGTTTAGGAGGATTGAGGGAGAATCTGAAAAAGGTGTTTCATGGAATAGCTACTTAATTCAGAGCAAAATAAAGAAAGCTACTATTATGTAGTGACAGGAGATGTTTTCGATCATATTTTGGTGGAGGTTGAAAAAGCAAAATCTGCTTTGAAGAAGACATATTTTCTCTACAGTCGATTGAAAAGTATTGATAGTATCAAAATATGTGAAGTGAAAAAGATGGTTCATGGTGTCAAACCATCAAATATTATTTATTAGTAGAAGAAATATAATATGTTTTTTGAAGTGGCTTATGATCTGTAGGAAAATTAGGTTAAGACAGGTTGAAAATGGAAATGTTAAGAAAATACAACCATAGGGAAAGAAAAGGTAAATATTTTCTTATCGATATTTAAATCATAGTAACTGAAGAAAATAAAAAAAAAGTTTGGTTAGCAAAATAATTTTTCATTCCGAATCGAATAGTAGCTGCGAGGCCAACCTCATTGACATCAACTCTCAGGCTGATATTGTGTTAAAATGTATCATGGTCTATAAGGACCATTTTAACATGTTTGTTTTATTAATAATATTTAGCACCGCGTCTTACTACCCGTTCGGGTTATACGCTTTAAGTACTAATTACTCTAATGGATTAGGAATTGGGGAGGTTTAATTAGAGGAAGTGAACCCGCATTTGCGTGGAGGGAGAGTGGAAAATCATTTAGGAAAAACCACCCCCAGTTCACCCGACCGAGATTCGAACCTCGATCTCCCCGTCCTCAGCGGTCAAGCTCAACACGACAAGCGCGTTAGCCAATTACGCCACCGAGGTGGGTTTTGTTTTATTACAATCACTGAAAATCATAAGAGCTGAAAAGCTTATCTACCATTTACTGATACCTTCGTCTATAATGTAATAGCAGAAAGTTTTCAATATCGTCATTTGAGAGCTAACTACATTATGTCCAGAATTAAAATTATACACAGTTAGCCAAGGCATAATCAAGGACAAGGTTCAAAAGAACAATCTGCCAGGCCTCCACCGTGGTTTGGATTCCACGTTAAACTGTAGGTCCTCCATTTCATCTCACAATAACCCTACCATTACACATTAGCGTAAGTGCGTATAGCCCAAACGGGTTGTAAGACGCGGTGCTAATAATAATAATAATAATAATAATAATAATAATAATAATAATAATAATGATAGAACAATCTGACCAGAACTTTGAAAACATCCTGGATTCATAGAAGAAGTGTATAAATTTATCAAACGGTGTTAGCTTTATGAAATTTATGAAAAACAGATATCTTTATTCAGGAATTACATGAATTAAACTATCTACACGTAAAGCTATGGCTAGTATTGAGCCCAGAGTTTGACTCACTACATATAGGCTGACATAAGAAGTAATAAAAAAAACTATTGGGGAAGTGGATAAACTTCCAATAGTCATTGTGCAGATGAATGCACAGGAGTAGAAAAAAAATTGTGACCAACAACGAAAAGAAGGAAAAGGAATACCTTTCTGGTAATCAGTCAAATATTTATTCAGCTAGAAATGAAGCCCATGAAAAGGTGTCAAAACGGGCTAAGAAAATGAAATTAATTTGTGATAAAAAACATCCTCCGGATGATGTATGATGTTATATCATCAAACATATACTTGATGTGGACATATCAAATACAGACCTTTGAAACTTCGTTATAGTCGTTCATGAAAAAAAAATGTTATGCACAAGATCGGATGAAGTGTGGATTACTTGATATATTTTATTGCAGGTAGAATTATAAAATACTAATTTTAATTACATTTTATATAGATAGTATAACGGACCGTAACACTTAATTTTTTTTACCAAATGAATTTGACTTTCACTTCAAATGTTGATTCGATCACGACATTTCTTTGAGGAATGCCGCGAGGAAATAAACTATAGGAACCAAATTAAGATTTGTACGCTGTCCAGTGTCCATGTACGAATAAGTGCACATTAAATCTATTCTTATTAAAGAAATAAGAAAATCGTTTCTACCGGAAGTGTCTGGTAGCATGCCTTGTTTAATTCATTAAAATAGTAATAATATTTATTATTATTATATACTGTGTTTCGTAAATTAATATTGGTGTTATTTGTTCCTTGAGATAACATGTTTTACATAACATTTGGTTTTAACGGTCAGACATTTAAGTCAATACTCTTTTTAACTGGTCAGCATCGGTATTGATTACAGTATCTTTAGTGTGCCCTAGTATGGTCGGCTGAATTTTGTTGGTTCTAGAAATAACTAATTAAAACTGGTATTGACGAAATAGTTTTTCTGAAACTAGTTTTATCTAGTAAAGTTGGGTTTTAATGAATTTCGTGTTTTAACTAGCATATATATACAATATTATTTATAGCATAAATACATTTCCGGTATAATTTAGCTAATTATTTACTTACTCTATGATATTAGAAACCTAAAATTATTGCCATACTGACAAAATAACGCCATATATTCCTATCTTGAGTTAATTATGCCCAGTCCATCTCTTTACACACTATCTCTTACAAACCCATTATAATGCTATCCTCCCACATGGGTACATTGATAGTGGATCTTGTTTCTTCCATTCGTGCTTTATATGCTGCCCACCGTAACCATGGTATATGATCTTAATAATGAATGGTTCTGATTACAAGATTGTAGCTCATTCTTATATTAAATTCTATATTATCTTTTATCATCATTCATTTCGTAATAAATACACCCTTGTGCTTATTAATGGAATCAAACAGTTTTTGTCCTCTTAATCTGTTTATTTAAAAAAAATGTAAGATCCTACATAGATCATCTTTACGACTTTTCAGGAAGTGTACATAGTGCTAAGACCTGCTGAAACAAATCAGATTCATCTGGCTGAAAATTCTTGAGTTCTGGGAATACTTGGGATCTTAGCACGCCAATATATCTTTCACTCTTAATCATACCATTAACTGGGATAAGAGATCCTGGCCTACTGTAAGAGAAACACTCCCAAAACATATTCTTTTCTGGGTGCTTAACAGTTTGTTGAATGCGCTTTAGCTTGATTTGTTCACCATCAACTTGACAGACATTTTGGGCCCAGACACCTGAGACTAAAAAGTGGCTCTCATCAGAGAACAAAACTTTCCTTCAATCTTTATTAGTCCAATTTGTATATTTCTTAACCCACTGGAGTCGTTTCTTGACCATGGCAAGTAAAAAAAACTTATTTCTTCACTGGTCGTCGTGTTTTATGGCCACCTTCCAACAAACGTCGGGTGACAGTTTAGTCATGAATGTGAGTTCCCAAAAATGCTAATTCTTTCCGAAGATCAAAAATATTCATCTGGGAGTCAATTTACTTACACTCAACAAATACGAGTCAGCTTTGGAACTTGTGGCTCGTTTCCTCCCACATTTTCCCTTACTACGAGGAGACACCAAATCAGTTTCAGTCTTGTGCTTAAGAATTTTACAAAAAGCCCTTTTAGTAACACCTTACTTTGCAGCAATCTCTCGTTGAGTTAAAGAACTCACCTCACTCAATGTCACAATATTTTGCCTTTTTCTTGGTGTTATATCCATCTTGAAATGTTTCACAAACAGATAAAAAAAACAATTAAAATGTACTAAAATTTAAAAAGGTCAAATAATTAAAAGAAAGAAATTGTACTAAAATGTAAGAAGGCCTTTAAAAAAATAAACCACGGCAAATTCACCTTGAGTCACAAAATGAGGTGAGCTTTTGAAGAAATAACTAGTATGAATGTAAGTCTGCTAATTGAAACAAAATAAGTCCCGTGAGAATTATAATCAACCACGAGAAACAAAATTTACTAGTTTGATTCAATTAATATGCACAAGGGTGTATGATCCAAAAGTACTTCAGTTTGGAGCACCTTGAATATTTTTCTCGTTACGTAGGTTAAGAGAGTGTTATTCTCTACCACACTATCGGAGGAACTTTTTGTATATTTTGAGTTCTACATTAATTGACAACCGAAGTAAATAAGATACTAACATAGTAATAGCATGCACTTACCGAATGTATTAGTTTCTAAATTCCATTATAATAACGTAATTGCTAATTATTATTATTATTATTATTAGCACCACGTTCGGGTTATACGCACTTACGCTAATGTGTAATGGTAGGCTGATTATGAGATGAAATAGAGGACCTACAGTTTAACGTTGAATCCGAACCACGGTGGAGGCCTGGCACTCCCCACGTTCACAAGATATCTTGTCAGAGGTGAAAGAAGGGTTTGGTAATCAGATAAATTGTGCTGGGGCCGAGGATTGAACCCCGGCCGTCAGCATAGAAGCCTGACACCTTACCCCTAGACCACCAGGTCACCCTAATTGTTAATTAAATTTACTCCTTAATATTTTATATCAATACCCCAACTAAATTATATGTTATTTGCAATAATCCCTAAATTGTAGTCTTCAAAAGTTTTTTATCTGTTTGATAATATACCTAGTCTTATAAGTGTTCAATTCCAAACCTATTTATCTGCTGGCCTCTAATAATGTGTAATATTTATTTAAACATATTCCTAGCTATTTCAAAACAAATATAAATCAACTGTGTCTTGTAATAGCAGCATTGTAACTTTTAATATTAATTATTCTCTAATCTCTTGTACAGTAGTGTGTTACATCAATAATTTTGTCCCTGGTGCAACATTCGTTATTGCGCCGCTAAGAAGTTAATTCATATAAAGTGAATTTACTATTATGTTGACAACTAAGCTTAAAACGTTAGTTAATTACAAGTATGAAAACAGTCTTAAGCAAATTTTATATTAAAAAAATATATATTAAAATATAAATACATGTATTTATATAATTAGTATAATTTTATTATAAATAATATTTTATATATCAATATATTCTCCACCAGTAAAGAAATATAATCGTCGGACATTAAAATATAAGCCTCAGTAATGTTGGATTTTGTCCTTTTGGATTACCAAGTAGTTTTAAATTAGAATAAGACGCAACACTTGTAACTAATTCAAGCTCTTTGTAGCTGATTTTTGAAAATTATTTTCCGTATATTGCAGGAATAGGAATATCATCCCCCTTGCAAACTTCTTAGACGCTATTAATGACAGTTTTAAATTCAGGTAGGAGACATCCAGTTTACAAAAATATGGTTTGAGGAATGAACTACTTACACTCATACTATGAGCCTTGCATACGTACCCACATTTTATTATATGAATAAAAACAAAATTGGGTTCTATTCCCCATTATAAAATCATATTTTTACGAACTTTTGTAGAAGAGACTAGTTTATTTATGAATACCTGAAGACTTTCCAAAACATTGCATAGCTGCTAAGTAGCTTTCAATATAATAACATTTTGTGACTATAATCATTTTAACCAGTATCCACTGACTACATAAAGTTGAGAGAATATCTCGAAGAAATACATTTTCATACCTTTAAAATTTTTATCCAAACGAATTTCAGTACCTATCGAATTTTTATTCAAATGAAATTTTGTACATTTAAAATGTGTATCCAGATCTTTTTTATAGTTTTTTTACAATTGATTTATTTAAGCTAATGAACATCACATGTGTGAAATTATATTTCTGGACATGCCATGAAGAGTACCTTGATAAATATAAAATTGTTGATTACTTTTTTAATGTTTATTTTATCAGACTCTGAGATAGAGCAGAGAGACTTCCATTTTTGGCACTATTTAATTAATTAAGTTATCGCCCGTAAGTTTTAAAAGCCCCCCTGCCACCAAATTGTCTACTAAAGTAAATATGAGATAAGGTTAATTATAATTATAATTTTTAAAGCTACATTATTGGTACTTTAAATGGAAAAATACCAAACTTAAACTTGTTAAATGAAGAGAAACGTTGTCATTAAGTTTTAGAACGCCCTAAATAGATATTTGAGAACAGCTATTGATATCACCACGTGAAGTGGATTTAATCATATGTATGTACTGAAGCAATATTTGATATATTTTGACAAAAAAATAGTTTTGATAAAAAAAACTGCTAGCCCACTTTCCTTTTCTTGCGTTCCCTACATCCCCTCCCAAAGTACGCTTGTTTTCCTTCACTCAGAGAAGGGAAAGTTAGTATATTTAAATGATATTTACGTGGAAAGTTATTTACAGACCAGCCGGTACATATTTGTTCAGGTGAAAGTTGTAAGTAATAGTTTAAACCGTGACATGATTTGTTGTGAATTTATTTCAAGTGGTGTAAAAAATGGGAGAAATAATCCTGACTATTAAAAAAAGTTTTTTATATTGAAAAGTTATAAGAATCTCAAAATCAATAAAATCTACTTCTTTATTTAAGATGGATCCATAATAAATTATAATTATTTTGTTTATTGATATAATAAGCGTAAATGTTAATATGTATTTATATTAGGGAGGAATTATGTAAAGAGATGCTGAGAGGAAATGAACAAGATTGTGATTAGTTAAAGAGAAAGAGAGAGCAAAACAAATATTCATCAAATTCAGACTAGTGATCACTAGAACCAAAATTTCCATCTCGTCTTGTCATGTTTTCCGATGATGAGGGTACTTAATGGTTTTGGATCCCAGTGAGTGTATTGAGGTTGTTTATTCAAAAATGTTTTCCAAACTCCCTATCAAACAAATTCTGTGTAAACTTTCTAGAGATTCTACGTTTTTTAACGCTTTCCCATTATTGTAATGTGGTAGCTACATGTATAAAATAATAAAAAAACTATAAAAGTCTAACAATTAAATTAAATTCAACCAAATATCGGGAAATGTAGCATCTTTGACTTAACAAATTATTAATTTTGCACCTAAACACAAAAACCAACTTGATAGATTTGTTCTCGTATGGTTACACTTTGCACTGCATAATGGTTGTATTTTACACCGCATTTGTAACACGGCCACAAATAATAACTGATAAATTCAGTACTGAGAAAACAAATAAAATATTTATGTTTTAAAACTGCTAGCATTGAATTATAAAATTTGTCATTAATACGGTAATCAATGTAATAAACGAAAAAAAAAACATTTACTGAGTAAGACTATAAAAACGTTGTACCACAAAAATATATTGTTTGAAAAACCTGAAAAAGTCATGGATTTTTATAATTAGTCTAATGATTTGGTAGATAAAACGTGTAAATATGTGGACAATTTGAATGAGTTGTAGGATGGGAAGTTTGTAATTATTTTTTTAAATTTAATTTGTTACTTAGCTCCTTGATAGATGTTAATTTATATTTCGATTTTAGCTTTTCCTCAATAATAATGAATCTACTACAATCTAATTTAAAGCTTTTCTATTCGTTTATTTTGACATTTTTCGATTGTCTTTACAATCTGGAATTTTTATAATATTTCAAGATTTCAAGAATTTTTTTTTTTTAGAATATCATTCCAGGAAATATAAGGACACCCCTCTCCACCATCTACCAGCACTTGATTATTAAGTTCAAAACTCTACAACGTTTATGGCTATCTGGAATGTTCTATTTACCAACTTGTTAACATTAAATCTTCTTCCATGCTTAAAAGTAATTTTTCTAATTATTTTGATAATATGTCAATATATTTTCCCTCTTCTTCAGTTCCAAAATTCCAAATTTGAACTTTTAATATTTATTTGACTATCTTTTTTTTATGTGGCTACCTAATTTCAACTTAACCACATATAAAATAGTGCTCTACATTAGTTGTATAGATTTTAAGCCCTTCCAGTTCTCAAAATTAGATTCTAAAATTTAATATGTTCATACGTCATTCGAACGGGAAGGTCTGTTTACTTACAGGCCGAATTTCAATCTCATACCTCTCCAAATAGTGTTTTTATATTATCATTGGTAATTTTGATGAGAGACACTCTTAAAATTTTCCGATAATTCATTTTAAATTTAAGAATTCCGAACTTTATGCAGTTTGTGGTGGTCTTTATACTCACTTGACAAATGTCGATAGTCAAATGCTGTGAGAGGTAGTTTCTTCTCTCAGTTTTGGAAAAAATTTCCCCAGCTTCCCCAAACCACCTTATTTTAACTCCCACTTAGTATTTTAAAATTTTAAGTGTTGATGGTTCATAATTATCTGGAGTTGTAATTCTTTCCACCTGCTTGTCAAATTAAAATGTTTTACCACACATATAAACTGTTTATGCCTTAGGTTGTTTGAATATAAGGTTGCCTCGGTCCCTATACCTAGCAGCAGTCAAATTTCCGTCACGTCAAGCCCTAGCGTGACGTAATGTGCTGTCTGTACTGCAGATTAGCAATAAGGGCATAGTCTTAAATTACCAGGGTTTGGGTTTACATTAGTTACGATTGTATTTGAATTAATTCACTTTCAAACAAGAGTGAAGCCTCTGTAATTTATTAACATTATTTATGTTGATAATATTTTTAATGATTCTTTTCGTTTAGATATTATTATGACATTATTTATTAACTTTAGCTCAATCTTGTTGGATTAAAAAGAATAATGTGTTTTTGATATAGCGTATATAAATGTATATAATAGTGTAAATGGTTGGAATATTTTGACTATACAGAAATTACTTTTTAATATAAAAGATCTTTAAAGATTTATAAAATTTCCAGGAAAAAGATGTAACTTTTTTATAATAATAGCCAACAAAAACAAACAAAAAATGAAGCATTCTTTTCCAAAAGATTTGTAAATTCATAAAAAATTGATACACTTTTGTAGAAGGGATGGGAATTTGACTCTGAATTCAAGTTCAGTGTGCTCGGAAAATTTTTGCCCTGATGATTATGAACCAGACCTCAAATCTGAACTTCTCTAATTGGTTGAAAAACGAAAATTTAAATCGATTGCTGTAACTATATTAAAAATACATAATTATTCCGTTACTGTTACGAAGGAAATAAATTAAAACATGTCTCAATCTCAACCAGCTGGGTGTGAAAGAAGACTATATAAACAAATAATAGTTGGTATGATCGTACTAGTTATTGCTTCACAGATGGGTGCAGGGTTTTAGGGCTCAATCTTTTCCAAAATAAAGTACACATTAAATTATAATTAATATATTATTGGAAATGAAACTAAATTTTTCATTAGTGAATTGATGTTTAGAGATGAATCGCTGTAAAAGGAAAATTTAATACTATATTAAAAAAAAAATTTAGTTTAACCATCTAGTCAAAAGTAAATTCTTCGAAATTCACAGAAATCAGATTAAAATTAATTTTTTGCAAACCACCTTGATGGCGTAGTTAGCTAACACGCTAGTTTAGTGTTGAACTGCACTGCCAAGAAGGTCTAGAACAACTGGGCGCCACCAACCAGGCAAGGCCAACTGGGCGCAAGTACAACTGGGCGCTAAATTAAAACTTAATTTTTAATTTTTATTATTAATTTATACAACTTTTGTAGGATAAAAAATGCACCATTTTTTCATATTTTTCAATTAAAATTAAAAAGCGATTGATAAAAACTAAAAATGAACCTTTTTAATGAATCATATTTTTCAGCGCAACATCATATATTTTTCTTGGAGTATTTTAAAAGATAATCTTAGTATAGGAAACTTCTTTAATTTATGTTATAAAGTTAGACTATTTGATAATAGATATGATAAAATTTATAAAAAAAAACTCCACAAAAAATGAAAAATATGAATTGTGCGCAAAGTAAACCACTATAAAGGAATAATAAGTAGCATGTATGTGCATTCCTATGTACACATTAAAATAATATCGCCAATATTATATTACCTACAAGCAATGACTTATTTCTGGTGCAGGTGCGACTAGATTTGGTTTGTTTATTCTTAGAAATCCCCCACTCTCCCCATTATTATTTATAACCTAACCTAACCTAACCGAACGAATTTGGTGATAGAATTTTAAGACTAGGTAGGGACTATAGTATTAGTCTTTTTTTAATTTTTATTGAGAAATATATAATTAAAAAAGAGTAATTTTTTGGTTTTTACTCATAACTTTTTAATTAAAAAGAAAAAATGCATTACAAAAAAGGAATTTTTTTAAAAAGAAAAAAGTGAGGTTTATTTTGGCGCCAAGTTGTACTGGTGCCCAGATGGAAGCTCCCAGTTGTCCGGATTCACTGCCGAGGATGGAGAGTCGAGTTCTAAATATCAGCCAGGTTAACTTAGGATGGTTGTTCCTAAATGGTTTTACACTCTCCATTCATGGAAATGCGGGTTTACTTCCTCTATATTCAACCTTACAAACTCCTAACCCATTAGCGTAATTAGTACATAAGCATTTCAAGGGAAATGTGGGAAACAAATTATACAAAAAATACTCAGTACACCCCAATGGAATGAGAATCCCGGCCTACCAATAAGATAAAAACCAGTCTAAATGATATTGTAGCTTAGCCCGGTTGCTCAAAAACACTTCATTATTTACATTTAAATAAAACTAGGGATGTGGATGATAACAGTTTTTTGTTTCCGATTGCGATTATCGATTTCAATTCTTAAATTTTTTTCCTCAATTCTTCTATACTCTATTCTTACTGGAATAGGCCTGAAATGAAGGGGGAATAGCATATTGGTTTATGTTTATAGAAACCAATATGGCTGCCGTGTTAGGTAAACCTTTTTTACTAATTTGATTTTATTATTGAAATTTTGGGTAAACGTCTATTAAATAATAATTATACTTTTAAAACATTTTTTGCCTTTACAAATTAAATCAATTATTATTGAAATGGCACTTGTCTACTTTTTTTTTTTCAAATTTGAGTTGTATGCGTTACATTACTCTATTCACGTCTTATGACATTTCTTTGAAGGACTGGCACATTTCCTAGCGCTAGCCACTGAGATATAAACAACAAAAGTTTTATATTTTTTATAGGTCACTTGTCCTGGACATGCACCTTTTCAATTCTAAACGGCTGTCTACAACTCCCATCATACCTTGAAATAATCAGTTAGCTTATAAACATGGAATCTACCGGAAGTGAATCGGTGTCTTCTGTAGAAGGAAATTATGTAGAAGATGAAAGACTAAATCGAGGAAATAAACATACAGATAAATATTAAATTCGACTCATAAAGAAAGCGAACTTTAGAGGAGATTAATACCAGAATTATAGGGGGACTGTTATTGCTAATAATCAGATGGGCACAATATGTGGGCAAATATTAAACAGCAAATGTTAACTAATACAGTTTCCTCCCTAGCGACAGAGAAATGGGAGTAATAAAGAGGTAACTAAAGAAGATGATCAGAGTTTACACACCTGATCAGTATGCACGTTACACAGCATAGGTAAGAAAGAAAGGTAACTTCTGTGGCAACGTGATTAACACTGAAGATATTTGGGATTTTGAGACTTGGTGGCAGAAGCATTACAAGAAAACAACCAGTTATATAGAATCACTTGGTAGTAATGTTCCAAAGGATATAAAAGTGTCATTTGAAATTTCACAGTACTCAATGCTTTTATTCGATGCAAAATCTCTAGAAAATGTCTGTGCCTTCGATTTTATTGATGGGCTGCAACAATAGACATTCAAGCTCCTTCACAAAACTTATGACAGCACTATCCGTGAAGTAAATTTGCCAATATCTAAAGATTTTCAGGACAAGAATCCAACAAACAAGAAAAAGATAGATGATATTAGGAAAGTGGTGCTGTATGTAAGTTCAGAGCATCTTGGGTTTTACGAAGAAATACTTAAATTGCCAACAATGAACCATGAAACAAGAAAATATGAATTTGATACAAATCCCTGCTCTGAACCGGCATGGACAATAGTTCCACCTCTGTCCTGCACCATAATTTTCCAACATGCTTGTTGTTTCTGGCTCTTGCCAACATTTACTCACAGTGTACGAGGTAGGAATCCAGGTTTCAAAGTAGGACTAACGCTAAGTGCAAAACTACCACGTATTTAAATTTCAATTTGAATATTTAAGAAAAATTCTGTTCTTATTATGGATTCCGGTGTTTAATGTTGCCTGACATTAAAAAATTTGTTAATAAATGCCCAATTTTTATTAATATTCTATTGATCAACTTATTGTAATGGACTTTCCTACAAATATGTACATTGCATTGTTGTAAAAATAATTAAATATTAAGAAACAGTTAATATATATCATGAATGTCCTATTTATTATTGAAAGGACACTTGTCCATTGTTTTTATATATTTTTTATATAAAACTGGTTCCACATTTTGACTTTATTCTAAAGTCTAAACATATATTTCCATGTGCATTTGATTGGTGAAATTTGGTTTGGACGTTACCTTAGTTTGGAATTAGTTACTTAGTCTTTTGTCTCTCCTGTAAAATTTAACTTTAAGGACATGTTATTTTTCTCCGATAAACGATTCAATTACAGTCATGATTTTAATTTTGGCTTTAAAATTTTTAAATAAACTCGACCCATATTATTATTATTTAATGTATGACAGTAAATTTGCAAAGCAAATATAATATAATTCTTGACACGGGGTTGTTATCTGTTATTATGTAGGTTTATTTGAATTTTTTCTTGAATAGGTCTACATTATACTACCACGGTAAATTTGTTTACATAATAAAATAAAACATCAATATTTAGGTTTTCAAATCAAATCAATGCTTTTATACGCAATACTATACAAATATATGCACTAGTTAAGGAAAAAATGCGTTACAAATGGCCTTTAATATACAATATTAATTAATATCTTAATAAAGCATTCACGATCATTTGCACGTATCTTTAGGAATCCAGGCATTAAGAATTGTAGAATTTTCTCGATTATCTATCCTCTCGATATCCTTAAGAATCTATATGTATCTAGGAATCGAATTTCCCATCTCTAAATAAAACGTTTCCAAACGATTAGTGAATAACCGAAGTTACGCGGCATTATATTTAGCATCTTTAAATATTTATATGGGAATAATACTATTAAAATACAATAGCAAATGTTGTTAAATAAAAACATTTTTCTTGAGCTTTTAAAGTGTAAAAGCCCTACTTAAACCAATAACAACCAATGAATTAAATAATCAACTATAGTTTTTTATTATTAATAATAATACATTATTGAATAATTGTTAATCTAATAGGTTTTTTAAAATTCAAAAATCCTTTGGGTGTGCTGATATTTATTAAATTTCAATTAAATAATATATTATAACCCACACAGAGGGATTACAAACAAAGGTGTAGGTCTTATCAAGGGTATTTGATTGAGGTAGGGGAGGTTGGGGCTTAAATATAAAGCATAGGCGTATTGGTACATTTTATCCTAAAATATTATCCAAATATCCCTCGACATTAATACTGATATAATGCCTCTAAATTCGACTTTCCTCATCCATAACACTTAGGTGTAAATATAATAATAGACTGGATGGATTAATAGGTAGTTACGGATTTTTTTAAATTTAAATTGGTTAAATGTGATTTCTTGTTAATCATAGTTCACACTTGAAGTATGTAACTATTAGTAATTAATATTGTAAAACGTTTTGTCACAAAATAATATATAAATAGTTTAAGTTAAAAAATTTTTACTTCATTATATACATACATACATGCATACATATATACATACATACATACATACATACATACATACAAACATACATATTTACATACATATATATACATACATATTTACATACATATAAACATACATACATATTTACATACATATATATACATACATATTTACATACATATAAACATACATACATACATACATACATACATACATACATACATACATACATACATACATACATACATACATACATAAACACTCCTTTCCCTTACGTGATAGGCAAGAAACTGTAAATATAGTTCAGAAAACAACTTCGTACCTAATCCATCCTCACTCTCTTTCTCCAGACCACCTTGACATTGCATATTCCCTCCTCTTCAACAACATCCGTACACCAAGTCATACATGCTATTTTATTCTTAAAACTTTAAATGTTTCATTTTTTCACACATTAATCCATAATATTTACCCATGTATCACATGGCCTATACCTTCCTTTTGATCCACACACTTTACCTTCATATATTTGTTTCATCACTCAATCCAAACTCATCCTATCAACATGCCCAAACATACATAAAACACTTCTTTAACATTAACCTATTGGATTCCCTTTCAAACCACATTCCTTCAGCACCCATTCACTACCGATTACGTTAATACGAATTTTTCCACATAGATTCCTTAGATATATCATTCCAACAGCATTAACCATGCTTTTGTGTTTCTCCTGAAAACCGATGCTTCACATCCATAGAACAACGTTGGCATTAACACACTTTTATATACTACCATTTTTGTTTCTTTCGATACTACTTCATTCTATGCAATAGTCCACATACATACAATTACTCTCTGAAATGGATTCACCCGTCTGTCGATTTCACCATCTATCCTTCCATCATTACAAATCATTCTGTCTAGATAAACAACATAATTCCCTTGTTCTAATAGATTTGCATTTATACTAAGTTGACAATCATTTCCTGATCTGTCCTTATTAAAATCCATCACCTTAATTTTGGAGATATTTACATGAAAAGGCATTCCGCCTGTCACTCATTCAAAAGATTTAAGTAATTCTGAAAGTCCCTTTAGTTCTCAGATATTAATATGGCATCAACTACATATAACAGCACTCTCAAACACACATTGTCCATTTATATAATGACTGCGTCCTCAAAAGCATCCTTCATACACATATCCATGAAGACATTAATCAACTATGGGGTTCAATGGCAAACCATTCGCCAAGAGTTCCATTCACCCTAACACATGCTTTACTTCCATCATACACCACTATAATTACATTTACTAAACATGAATCCACACCATATTATCTAAGAACATTCAATAACACAATCCTATTCACCCGATCTTGCGCTTTTCCCAGATTAACAAATGCACAATAAATATTATTTCATTCTTTCTTACAGCCTTACATTTCTCAATCACTTGTTGCAAAGAAAATATCTGGTCCATCCAACATCTACTCGGCATTAAACAACTTTTACCCCAGATCTTGCCCGCAGTTTTTTCATACACCCTCTCAATCAAAACGCTTCCAAAATTTTCGCCTGGAATACTCAACAAACTAATTGCTCTTTACTCCTTACATTCACTCTGATTGCCTTTGTCTCTATACAAAGGAACAGTAAAAGTATTCTTCCTGTCATTAGGAACGTTAGAAATCCTAGCACACACATTGGACAACTCAAATAATCTTCCAAGTAATACCACACACCCTTCCCCCTAAGCATTTAACTTGAAAATTCCATTTACGCCCGCAGCTTTGCCATACTTAAACATTTTTATAGCTTAAAACACCGAAGCTTTGTTAATTATTTAACTACTAAAATCATTTTCGTTATTTTCTGTTACTTTTTCCACATTATCGCCATAAAATTTCTCAAAATACTCTATTCATTGCTCTCTTATAACTTTTTCATCACAGATCATCTCACTACTTTCATTCTGAATGTCATAGGTCTTTCTTTGCATTCCTAGATTCGTTCTTTAACTCATTTCCAGAACAGCTTTTTATTTCCTTCAAAATCATTCAAATCTCATTACCCTCTTTATTATCCTTTAATTCTTTTTGAATTGATCATTTTCTTATCGTAATGTCCCACTCACTCTCTTATTCTTTGCCTCTTAATGCACAGCAATCATTCGTTTGTATGCTTCTATACTTTCTCTAACAGCTTATTTCACCTGTTTATTCCCCCATTTATCACTTTTTACTTTATCGCTACCTTATAGGTAGATGAAGTGTTGTGATCGTCAAAGAAATCGAAACCAATATTTTGATGAATTTCAAACTTTCATGACACCCCGAATCCGAAAAAAATGTTTTTGAATTCCCGTATGTCTGTTGGAATTGGATATCTAACTCTAAAATTAAGGGTAGTTTCCTTAAACGCTAAAATAAATAAAATCGAATTTATCAAAATCGGTGGCTCTAACGATCTTGATTAAATTTCATTTCTAATCATTAATTATTATAACAAAATAAATGGCTACAATCAACTTTTTGTCAAAATGACTTTAAGGGTTCCGGTCAGATGGGTATATTCAAACTCTCTGAGACATGAAATTATTCATCATCGCAAATATGTTCATCTATTTATAGTAAAAATATTTTAATTGAAACATTATTTTATAAAAACAATAATTTTCAGTCTATATGCAAATATATATATATTTTAACTTTTTTTAGACTAAAGGTAAAAGTATTGTGACCGTAAAATAAATCTAAACAGAGATGGTGAGGGATGTAAACGTTACATAAATCCCTCCCCCCTCCAAGTCTTAAAAAGTTGTTTTTGCAATGCCATCTCTGTGTGTGTTTGTTTCATACGAAAATTAAAAGTAGTTTGCTAAAGGGCTAACAGAGAAATAAAAATAGAATTTTTTCAAAATTGGCTCGAACAATTTTGTTTAAATTTCGTATTTAGGAGTTGATTAAAATCATAACCAAAATGGGTATTTTCATTTTTCAATGAAAATTAATTTTAGAACAGGCTTACTTTAATCAAGTGGAAACTTCAAAATCTACACAACTAAGTGAGATACTAAATAACGTATAGCAAAATTACCTTTATATTAATACTAGAAAACTTTTCATATAAATATAATTTAATCCAACCAATATTATCTGAGATAATGGCAAACACAACAATACACTTTTGTTAGACTTATTTGTACAGAGATACTACTTATTTTTAATGCAATATATCTCTAATTCTATAGATTAAGAATTAAGTTAGTCTCTCAAAATTTTATGTTATTTTTCCTTTATCCTCTTAGGGGAAATATTTATACACATATAATTTATCTCTATCAGTTTAAACTCAATAGTAAGTATTAACATATTTATTGGTCAAAACTTATCATGAAGAATTTACTAGCAATTCGATGACCTGAAGATGTGCAACCCCTAATTAAATCTAAAAAATTTTAACAGGAAGTTGAAATTTCATTACGAAGTGTTGACCCTCGTGGACCCAATATAGATATTTGTTATTGGTTCAAACATACTAATGAGGAATTTAATACTTTAAAAATAAAGTTGTAAAATTTAAAACCGGGATTTAAAAACTGTTTCAAATAAGTATAGCGATATTTTGGCTATTATTGAATAGTGTATATTATTTCTTTTCACATGTACTACGTGTTTTAAGTAAATGTCTCCATTTTAAGACAATGAATCGAGAGAGTCCGTTCGGAGTTCCTTACCATTTATTACGTTTCCCATCACCGAGTATCCACACAAAACTTTCACGCTCTCAACTACAGCCTCTCTTATTCTGTTCCAAGCACTTTTAATATCGTAATTATTTATTTTGACATTCCATTCATGTTCTTCTAAAGGTAATTTTTCGTCTAACAATCGTTCATAATGCGCTCTCACACTTCTATTTGGCAAATGCTCCACTTTCATTCTTACTTGCTTAATAGGCCTACTCTTGAGCTGCTCTTCACAAAAGTCTTAACTATTTTAATAATTGAGATCACTAGGAAGCGATCCGTTTCACATTAAGCTCCATGCATAGCACTAGTATGATTTACAAAACTTCTCAGTCTCTCAACATACACCACAAAAATCATTCATCGTTCTCGAACCACCCCTTCGCCATGTGTACAAGTGAATATATTTTTCTTAAACTATTTTTCAACAAAAATAAACCTTTTTCTAAACACAGATGCAGTTTTCGACACACCATTAGTACAGATAAAGGCATAATTTTGAATTTACCATCCATCCTCATCCTCATATTTGATATGCATGTAATACATATGTAGGGATAACAGTTTTGGTCCTGGTCACCAATCTTTCAAACAAAACAAAATAAGAAAAATATGCACGTTCAGTAATGCTAGAGATTTACTTCCTCGGAGTTTTCAATGTAAACCTATCTTACACCTAGCCGAAAGTGCCAAGTTGATTAAGACACTTTCTACGATGGTAAGCAAAATAAATAATAAACACACTCAAAATATACACAGATCAACCTCTTACGATATAGCAGCTGTTTCACCATAACTGAAAGAGCTATTGTATGAGCGAGCATATACGTAGGAGGTAGGTACTGTACATCAAAGATACTTTCGAAACACTACTATTAGTTATGAGCATTGTTTTCCACTCTCCCCCCACGCAAATGCGGGTTCACTTTCTCTAATTCAACCTTCCCAAGTCCTAATCCATTAGATTAATTAGTACTTAAAGCGTATAACCCGAACGGGTAGTAAGACGCGGTGCTAAATAAATATAATTATGAGCAGATAAGAAATAAATATTATGGTTATGTATCTGATTAGTGCTATGTTTTATTAAAAATTACGTACTATGTGTGTATGCAACAACTACACTGTGGGTTATAAGTAGGAAGCGGATTACCGGCACCAATGTACGTTCAAATTAGACAGGCAAATAGGCATTAAAAAAAATATGGGATTTAGGCACCAGAACATGCACTTAAGAAAAGATAAGCACTCAATAGGCAATATAATATTAATTTTACAACCTACTATTTGATTACCTACAGCTAATTCACATTACTTTAACTTTTTTAATTTTTTTGGGGTACTCCGTCTTTACTACTCGTTCAGGTTATGCGCATATATTGTATTAATTATGCCAATAAATTAGGGGCTAGGAATATCAAATTTAGAGGAAGTGTATCTACACTTGCGTAGAGGAAGATTGAAAAATCATTTAATTAAAAGCACTTTAAGCTCAACAGACCGATATTTGAATCTCAATCTCCCCTTCACCAACAGTTCAGTCTATTACGAGAGTGACACACTAACCCATCCGCCCACTGAAGCGGGTCATATTACAATTTACTTTTCTAGATGTTAGGTAGTAAAATGGTTAGTATTTTCAGATATAATATTTTTTATGGTTTTAAAAGCCGTGTTATACTTCACACGATGTCAAGGGACAAAATTTAAAACTCGCCTTTTCAGAAGAACCTTTCACCCAATATGTCTGCCACTACTCTTCATGTCTATCACCTTATTTACGCTCATCGGAAGATATTTAACAAAGGTTAATTTTCAAACCTACTCCGAACAAGTATGCAGCAACTTAAAATTTCTAAGAAACTTGACTCTCTCTTTCAGCCAAGAATCCATAATATATATTTAAAAACGAGGCCAAAGCATAACATTAACATATTGTAACCGTAATAACATGAAATACATAACATATATATTTCAACTGATGTTTTACGATCAAGGAAAAGAAAAGGCAAATAGGTTGAATATGTTCCTTAGTTATAAGACACATCAGGGCCGTACCACCTATACCAAATCGTAATACGATATACATTTTACGAATAAATACCAAAACCTACAAATACATAAATGATGTGACATTTTTACGGTCATTTCCGAAATGTACACAAAAAAATTGACTTATGACACCCAAAATATCGCTGGAGGTAGAAATCATGTTGACTAGTGTTGTTAGTATCGGTCACTAATAACAATAAAGTAAAGATATGGCACAAGTAATATATTTCGAATGTTTTTTTAATATCATACATCACAATAGACTACTGTCAACAATACCAAATACACATTCCAGAATATCGACGATCTGTGCTGACGTGAAGCCGATATATTGAGTTAGGAAATCCCAGAGCTTTAAGAATGAAAGAATGTAAGTACAAATTACTACCTTTTGTGTCAGTAAAAATCTATATATCTTGCTCATGAAATGTATTATTAATATTTGTTTTTATCTAAATATATTAAATCTAAAATATATTTAGAATCATAAATATGCATTATAATTATTAAAAGAGGGACAAACAATTTATTGTTTTATTTTATTTGTGCCCTGGTGCCGTTGCACTACCTGCACCATAAGATGATAGGCCATTTCTCTTGCGTTACTACCCAAATAACACACTCTTATTTTGGTTAAACACAATGGTGAAAGGGAATCTCCTAATGGCCATTTATTAATTTTTTCTAAAGCATCCGATAAGTGACATCCAACATTTGTTAAAAATAGCTAACCCTCATTTTAACACTTTGTTGTCTTTCCCAAAATTAAATTTAATATAATATAAATGATTTATTTTAACTAAATCATAAGTCTATATACAATATTTAATTATTTTAATTAATATCCTATTATAATTTAACACTTTTTATAATATTTGCCAAATAATCTGTTCGTTATATTTCGTTCAGATCCACACTGAGGATTCAAAAATATTCCTCAAAATATTACGTAAATAGCATTAAAGTAATATTGTTATCATTTTCTCTGGTAGTGATTAAATTTGGTTTAATCTCTATTTTTGTAAAGAGGTATAATGGTTATACTTATTTCAATTGGTGTGGTATAACCTTGTGGCTGCATATGGGGGAAAAAAGCATTTTAAAAGTGTATATTACTAGGATTTCACCACCTCCCTTTATTAGGCAAAATTGGTTGAAATTAAATTTATACCTGGAGAGTGATGGTTGATTAATCTCTTAATGGCTTTTTTTTTCTCTCTAATTCTATTTTTATAAGTTGCTTAGCAATATGTATATCGTCAAATTTACCAAATGCGTATTCTCAATGAAGATTCAAGTTATGACAAGTATTCGTATTAAAAAAAAATGCACGTGTCTGCCATATTAACAGAATTCATATGCAAATAACCATTTAAAAAAAAAGATTTTATCTATAGAAAATAGAAAAGGGGGGAGGAGTGATAGGTAAATAAGAAATGTAGGTGAGGTGGAAAATTTAAATTCGCCAATAATAAAATGAATTTTAAGTTTTTGCTGCTAAGAAAGGGGGCTGGTGATATAGAAGTATTCAAAATTCCCAAAACTAAAATAGTAAATTACTTTACATTGTGGTAAAACATTGAAATTTGTCAGGCAGGTAAAAGAACTATCCCAATCAACCATTATGATCTGATACTTCAATTTCGAAATGAAGAAGCAGTAAATGGGAAAGGAAGTTCCCACAATAATCCTTAAACCAATATAACAACATATTTTGGTGGGATATTATATTGTGTTTAGAGATGTAAGTCAAAAGACATTACGGCAGAGGCCAGATACGTCTGAAGATATCTAATTTATAAAATGTTATCCCAGGAAATGGAAGAGGTTGAAAATTGTACAACTATTATAGAATACAACTTTACTGTGTGGTTTTTAACAACTTTTTAAATTTATATCATATTTAATTTTACTAGTATTATTTTTTACCTCTTTTAATATCGTTTTCCCTGTTTTACCACCCTTTTTTATTATTTTATTCCTATTTTCCCTAGTTACTTACCCTTTTTTTTAAAATAAATTGATTAAATCAAATTTCTATCATTTTAGACATTTTTTTTGACCATCTTAAATTTTTACCCCAAAATATTGATCTGGGGTAAAACTGGATACGTCATGTAAAAAGATGTAAAAAGTTTAACATGTGTAAAAGACTAATCTAGCCATGTTTTAAAAAAAGGATAAAAAAATGAATACAGGGAAAGGGGACACACGTGTAAGAAGTGTAATAATAAAGGATTAAATGTGTAAAACAGTCATCCCACAAAGAATTTATAACATATAATTTATTCAAATTTCATAAACTCTCAGATAATATATATTTAAAATCAATCATCTGTTTCATAAATAAGACCTGAAGATGATGTAACATCTATATATAACACCAAAATTTGTCATAATAGAATCTAAAGCTAATATCAAATAAGAGGGTATTAAGAAGAATTACAAATAATTTTTTTTTCATTTCTTTCACCTTAACAAATAAATATGAACATTTTTATGGATATATATATTTATGTCAAACTCAAAACTTAACATTGTAATAGGATTTGTTAGGCCAAAATTCCTGGTATAGATTATTGTGTCACGATATTTTAATCAAATCTGTATTTAAAAAATTTAAATTAGTTAATAACGATTAAAATTGACAATAATATAATACGGAGATCAAATAAATGATTATATAAATTAATAAAATCAATTTTTTTACGTGTTTAGGTAATTTTAATTACTTAACACGTTTCGTAAAACATATTCTCCAAAGTATAAACTACACCCGATATTATGTTTTAGTAAGAAATTTGTTTAGAATCTTCATTTTGAGAATACATTTAAAATCTATCACACTAATTAACCTTGGCATTTGTAAACATTTTAGGTTTAGTAATGCCAAATCTACAGTTATAAACGTGTTAAAATAAAATTAAATCAAAGAACTTATGAATACATCTCAATTAATAATTTAACTATACCACCACAAAATATTATTTACCTAGATAATATGACTTTAAATTCATGTTTATAATAATTGAGATTTTATTAAGAGTTAAATAACATGGAATATTCTATCAAATGCGAGAAGCTGCCACATGACATTTTAATGTGAAATTATTGTTTAATCATGTTAACACTTGAATTATAAACGATAATTCTACCACCTGAAGCGTTAAAGTGAGTTTTCTTTCCTTTCCTCGACTGGTGTAACAGATAATATACAGCGATTAGCAGAGGGTTGGGGAAGAGTGAAATGTTGAGGTAGAATAAGGGGTGGAAAATCTGTCTGATGTGTGTTTCTCTTCTAGTAGAAAATCTCTCCAAACATTTACTTTGGCTTGAGGTTTTGGATCTTGGTTTTTTTTATTCTTGGTATTTCTCCCCTTGTCGAAACCCTTATTCTTCCGCTACCCCTGCAATTGATATTCTACTTGAGTAAAGAAAACCTCTGCCCTTCCCGGTGTTCAAAAGACAATATATTCTACTGTCAGTGGTAAAAATGTCAGGTTGCTCTTGAAGAAGTCAGATGAAACCATTACAGTTTTTAAGATGAGTACACGATCAAATTACATATTGTGAGACCTTTAGTGATTTAATTGAAATTCAGAACCACTATATTTTTTTTTATTAAAAATTAGAATATATTTAAACAATGAAATTATCTTATGTTGAAGAGTCATATTTTCTTAGTAAGTTTTTTTTATACATACGATGAATATCAACCAATTACAGACATACAGAGAATATTAACAAAAATCTATAATTTATAGTTCTTGAACACAATGTTTAAAAGACATGCCACATTAAAAAAAAATCAAGACGTTTTGGACTAAAAGATACACTTTGTGAATTTGTGATCTCTTTCAACGATTTTGAATGTTTTTTTAAAAATATCCTGACAAATATGAACAAGATCCCAACGGAAATTAATTATATTAAAAGCGTGTATATTTTGGAATGGAAATGAAATGGTGTGGTGTGAACATTGTGGGTGAAGTTCGGTGGGGATATCTATTTGAAATAGCGTCTGGAAATTACACAATGTTCAATAAAGTTGGGAAAAGTGTGGTAAAAGGACCGGCAATAGTGATCGAGTAATGTATGTCAAATTAAAGTCTGAACAGTCTAATAGGGGATATTTTGATAATAGGTTACAAGTGTACACTCATCCGTAATTGTAAGTTAGCAGCTTGCTGGCTCAGCCCTTGCAGTATGCTATACTTCATAACATGATTATAAAGCAGATAGCATAGCTTACCACGAAGACTGGAGTTAAGAAAGGTCTTAATTCAACAAACTGTTTATTGACATTTGACAGTGGTTTGATGTAAGGATAAAGTCTTTTTTTGATACATTTTGCAATGACCAAATATTTTGGCCAATACATTTATTTAGACTCTATATATATTTTATATACTGTATTATTTTATATATAATATATTAATATCTTATAAAATATATTTTTAATATCTATTTATAATATATAAATTAGTTTATTTATATTTATTATTATTACATATATAATAATAGTATATATAGTACTTTATATATATTTATTATAATATGTAAGAAACAATTTAATTATATTTAGAAAATCAAATATTCCAGATATATTATATAAATTTATTATATATATTATGTATGTTAATATATGTGATATGTTAATTATATATATTATATGATTTAAATTAATCATGGATATTTATATATTTATTATTTACAATATATAAAAAATATTTTAAAAAAATTACAAGTTTAAGTATATTTAAAGTATAATACATATATACTATACATATAGTGTACATAATATTAATACTGTACATTATTTATAGTTAAATATATTATAAATACACGGATACTGTGTATAATATATTATGAATATTCTTATGTATACTTGGACTTTTTACACTTATTACCTCATCATTTGCTGTGGGAAGGAAGGGAATGTGAGAAATAGCCAATGTTTTTGCAGTTTTTATTGCAAAACGTTTTATTTTTTTGCCAAAATAAATAGAATATTCCTCCATTACAAACATAAAATGTGATTTTCTTCACATGGTGACCTCAAAATTTCTTAAATATCTGTCAAGGGTGTTTTGTAATTCAATGAGAATTTTTTCTCTTTGTTTAAAACGTTTGTAGGATAAAGCCACCATGCTCATGACAGATATTCAGGAACTGTTGATATCAATATGTGAAGAAAATTAAACTCTATGTTTGTACTGAAGTTATATTGTATTTATTTTGGCCAAACAAAGGTTTTCTCATAAAACTAAAAAAGACTGGCCTTTTCTAAAGGCCTCTTCCGTCACACATTAAGAAGTTGTTTGTTTCTATGTCAGTACTATGTCCTGATTAGATTTGAGCTAGAAAATGCTGCTGTTGATAGGAATTCCATTACCTTAACTGACTTTCTGTCGGTGACCTGGTGGTCTAGGGGCTAGGTGTTGGACTTCTGTGCTGGGGGTCCGGGGTTCAATCCTCGGTCCCGACACAGATTTATCTGATTACCAAACCTTTCCTTCACCTCTGACAAGACATCTTGTGAATGTGGGGAGTGCCAGGCCTCCACCATGGTTCGGATTCCACGTTAAACTGTAAGTCCTCCAATTCATCTCACAATCACCCTACTATTACACATTAGCGTAAGTACGTGTAATCCGAACGGGTAGTAAGACGCGGTGCTAATAATAATAAATAATAACTGACTTTCTTAGGTTGAAAAATAAATAATATGGGTCACATCGTGATATAAAACATTCTTTACAAACTGGATTTATTGTGATTATGAAAAAATTAATTACTACTTTGGGTTCAAAACTCTCATCTCACGTAAATTCTATTGAGATGACCGTTTTGTTTTTAATATTTGCAATAGCAAAATTTATATTAAATTTGTCTTATATCATGTAGGTAATCATGTTCCTTTTCGGGCATCCAGTAATCCTAAATGATTTTTACTCAATAGTTCTTACAAGGTCAGCTCTATAGACCATTGTATCCATAGTATCAATTCTAGAGTTGATGAACTCGACATTTTTCATAAAAGGAAAGCCAAACTCACAGAGATATTTAATAAACTCCCCTATCACTAATTTATCTTGAGGAGGTTCTGCCTCAAATATAAAATTTAGCTATTTCTGCTTTATTTGTATGCTTGTTTGTTACTGCATTTAAAAACTTATTCTCTACTACTATTCACTAATTTTTAATTATTCTTTTTTATTATATAATTGTCATTATATTTATTTATTTTTTGTTATATTTCATTATTTGGCATTGATTGTTTATCTTATTTTCTCGCGTAATTATAAGTATTATGTACTTTTCAGTGCTGGCCTGTCATAGGTCTCATGAGAGTTGGCCAGCACTATAATTAAAAAAATTGAAATTGAAATTGAGATATTATAGTTACTTAGATATAATATATTATAGATTATTATACTATATACAGTGTATTATATAATATGTTTAATATCCTACAGTTATTATTAAATTATATATAATAATTTATATATAATATAAAATATTTACATGATATTATATAAGATATTACTGCTATTACATACATTATAATATATACTAGATATATTATATAATATATACGTATGCATCATATTGTAAGAGCATAATTATTTTAAGGCTTATTCTGGCAGGAGGTTAACCCACGCTTGTACATTTCCTTGGAAGTCAAGAGTATTGGGTGGCAATCCTGTTGAGAGTAGCATATAACTCATATAGCTTGCATCCTGTTGACGAGCGAGCACGGTGCGACCGATGGACCTTCCTGGCTGGTGAACATCGAGATCAGCAAGATTTGTGTGTGAGAGTAAACACATGGTTGTTGAATGCTAGAAGCCATACTGAGTACGTGTGTAGCGGTATCTAGCACGTCTGATGAAAATACGATATAAAATGTGATCTGGTAGTTCACCCCGCCGGAGGGTTGATCGCGGGTCTACCGAAAGGTTGCGAGACCATTATCGCGCCTGCTCTCTCATCACGGGAGATCTATCCGGTGACTTATGTCGCAGTTTAGCATCTGACTAGATTATTAAATATATCTTATTGGACTAACTCGCCAGTCTCATTCCCCACGAACCATCCATCACAACCCCCACCGCTCGGGGTCCATCCTAACCATGTAAGTCTTTACGGTGCCCCGGTAGGGTTGTAGTAGGGTTGGCTACCGGGCACCCAGATAAAACCAGTCACCTTACACCGTTTTGTCATAAGTAGGATAGGAACGTTACAATATATTAATATATATATATATATATATATATATACGTTTAATATATATAAATATAATATCTATTAATTTATTATTTAATATATTATATGATATTATATATAATATTATAAAAGATATAATTTATAATAAAGTACAATATATAATATATATAATAGTAAATATTTTATTTTATAGATCTGTATATTACATAGTTTATTTAAAAGGTTTATTTTATAATTTTTTTATAATATATATAATACAAATATTATGATATTTTAGCATAATCTAATACATATTATATATTTTATAATAAGATATATTATATAATCATATATTATATAGTTTATAATATAGAGTAGATTATATCATATGATGCAATTGAGATTATTTAAACCACGTCGTATTACCCATCCGGGCTATACGCCTAATACAATGCTTGTAGGGTGGAGAGTGAGAAAGTTTTCCCCCATGTTGGTACATAAAGAATGAAGTAAGCCAATTGAGAAAAAATCTTTCAGTATGACCTGCCAGGTTTCAATAACTCTTTCACATATCACTGAAAAATTGAACCAGATAGGCACAACGTTCTTTCCACATTAACATAGATGCAAATAACATTACAGTAGAGAATAACTATATACTAATATAACTAGAAATTATTTAATTTGGTCTAATTTTCAAGCAGATATTACACCGTTCATTGACATATATGTCCAGGGTTTTTATTTATAAATGCAATAGAGTATGTTTTCTCTACTATGAGAGTTTCAAGAATTTCCCAGTAAGATGTATGTAATACATGTTTTAAAATTTCCTTTCCTTGACTTTTATTTACGATTGATTATAAATGCATATTATCCAAGAGCAAAAGCTGGTACTGGCACTTTATCATATCCATAAATATTCTGCTAGGCTGTATGTACAGGTCAGCTGTGAATGTTTGAGTTAAACGTCAAGTAGTCAAAATGCGCTTGCCTTCAAGTTTAGAGTTTGATAATATAACCTAGTAGTCAAACGTAAAAATACTTGCAATTTTAAAGTTATCTAGCCTTCAATTTTATTTTAAACAAATGGGCAGTATACCACAAAAACTCTTTTCAAATTTATCTCAAGAATAAATATATAACTAATTTTGTTTAGTCAGCACAAAAAATAACCAGTTATTATCAAACAATCCGTTTTGATGGCCTCATGTTCTAAGGCGTTACTTTCGCAGTTGATTGGAATGCCGGTGCCTGGGAGAAATAATAATAATATCTGGGTCGTGTGGATTGAAGGAGGTTTTTCCTAAATTCCCTAAACTTTTCCTCCATGTAAGGGTGGATAAATTTACTCTAAGTTCAACCTTACTCCCCCCCTAACACACTAAATAAACTAGTACATAACCCTATAGCTCAAATGGGTAGTAAGACGTGGTGATAAATAAAAAGCAGTGGTAAATTTACTTCCAATTGGAAGGAAGTTGCGCTGATGATGAGCTTAAGCTTTGTTGTAACCAGCAGGATTTGAACTCACCAATGCTTAGTCTAGAGGCAAGCACTTTAACCTAAGATCAGCGAAGTCGACTTAGTTATTTAATAATACAAAGAAAATGAAAGGAAATTTATATCAGCAAAAAAAAATAATTAAAAAATGTAATCAATATCTAAATAATTTATATTTGGTTTTGTAATCACGATAACATTTTATTTTGCGTCTGTTGTTTTTGAGGGGAAGGACAGGTTTATATCGCAGTAGGACTGTAAAGGCCAGTACACACACATATTGTTAAGCTAAGATTTGCTCTGCTAACTCTTTAGATAAATAGTGGACCATATATTTGAATGTGTTAGTTTACTCAGAAAACTAAGCTAAACTAAGTTATTATGCCTTGCTACACTACACTTGTTTTTTTCGGATTGCTGGCCGAGCAATTTTTCCATCTCCCATCTTGAGCCATCTCACGTTGCACATGCGAATAACGCAGCTTGGGCTACGTTTTGAACAGGCGCAGTGCTGGTTTGGCGAAAATAAGTGTTGAAGTTTGGTTTTCAGTATGTTTCACGTGTATTTAAGTAATGTTCTATCTAGGTTTTATATTTAAAAATTGTTTTTATATTAAAATGGAAGCGTTATTAGAACAAGTGAAACCTACACCTTTTAAAATTTCTTCATCTTCCAAATCAACTCTTAACAGCAGGATCTTTTATTCCTCAGTACTCTCATCTGATATCAAACAAGACATTTTGGAGAACGCCATCATAACAAAACTTCACTAGAGCAGACCAGAAAAAAACAACACTGAATTCGGGAGGGAAAAGAGGGACCATTTATTTGCTTAGTTTAGTAACGGTGTGAAACCAAACTGACAAAGTCTTAGCACAGCACAGCACATCATCGCTTAGCTTAGCATTATGTGTGTATCGGCCTTAAGACTTGTAGTTCCAGTGATGGTTTTATAGGGTCTAGTTAAATGTATTAGGAATCCACTTATTCTAATGTTTTCAGTCCTACCTATTTAGGGGGTAGCTTTCATATTTACACCAAAGCTGCATGCTTTTTACTTGAATAGTTTAGGAGCTATAAGCCTTTGGCTGACGTACGGATATACCAAAAGCCAAGCGAGAGGTAAAGGGTTCCATTCTTTAGTAAGGAACTCTAAAAATCATTATTTTAAACTAAACGTGAATTATTTAGTTGAATGGTGTGCTTGTGTGCAAATCCAAAATAATTCCTTTCATTCAAAATGACATTTATTACTCATATTAGCCCAGTCATTAGCATAGATGTCAACATATTAAAGAGGCAAGAGTTGGATGTTCAATCCTTTAATTTTGTCTGACGCAAAAATCGTGTATGGTTAATTAATTAATTGTATTAATATTAAGCTATTTTTATTATGTTTTAAATAACGTATATGATTGTCAAGCCTACATTGTCCACGTTAATATACATTTATTTTAAACACATGCATAAAATATCTATAATATATTAGCAGCTTTTAATTATCTTGGTTAGATGTTTTTAAATAAGCATTTTCGTGGTTGTGAACAATTTATATAAATAACTCCAATGTATGATATGATTATTTTTTTAATTTCCAAACTAAAAATCAGTACTCCTTATTATATAATAAATTAAATTAATAATTGACTTTTTGACTAATATAAAAAATAACTTACATTACACGGGGAATCGGTCTCAAGACTTTAAGTCTCTAAGACACGTATATTTCAAAGTGAGCTAAAGTGTTATTCTTTAAATATACCTATGGTGTGTGACCTCAATATTTGACAAAGTCAGTACAATAACACTGATTAAAGAAACAAAATTAAATTTTTGGCATAAAAAATGTATTGTCTTAATAGTACTTTTTATGCTGAATTAAAATATTTAACAAGTTTTTCTCTGCCCAGTAGGGATTTTTAGTGGCACTAAAGGCTAGATCTGAAAATAAAATTTATATATACTGTACCTATTGTATATTAAAGCATATTAAAAGGACCGTACTCGAATGTCCGCAAATATGAATACACTTCCTCCAAATTTTACCTTCATCTTTCTTTTATCATTTGTGTAAATATGCGAATAACCTAGACGGATAGTAGGAACCTGAACACGCAATTATATATATATATATATATATATATATATATATATATATATATATATATATATTTTTCTCACCACGTCATACTACCATGCCAATATGTTCGCACTTTAATTAAAAGGGGAGTAGAATTTTAGATTAAATGTAGCCTAATATACGCGGAGTAAGTGTAAGGAGCCATTAAGGAACAAATAATAATTACATGGGGCTAGGATTCGAATACTGACTGACAACTTTGCTAGCAAAACAAATTATACGAGCTAAGTTAGAATAAGACTAGGCAATCTTACGTATTATTTAAGAACTCTGACTTTAGTGAAGCATATAATCTTAATTGGCTTTTAGTGTCCCAATGTTGGAGAAAGTGGTGAGTGAGGGTTATTTGTGCGAGTTTAAAATAAGATAAAATACTAGTTAAAATGACCCATACAGTCGCCCGTAGTCGAGCATATCAGCTATGCGAAGTGATGTTTAAAAACTATGAACATTATGAAATGTGACTCAAGCTATTTTAAAAACCCGACCTCATAAAGCTAAAGATTAAATATATAATTGTTCATTACTAGTCCACCATTAATTTGTAATAAATTAAAAACATTAGTACAGTAGAACCGAACGTAAATAAATAAATAAACACATACTGCTACTTAAAAATTTAATTTTATTTATAGAGGTTAATGTTTACTAGTTTAGTAAGAAATCAGTCAATCAAATTTAAATATTTATTCATTTATATATAGCAAACTATTAAATAGAATCTAAAAAATCAAACACTTGCAGTTAATAGGTTTAAAAAATTTGATACATCTAATTTCAACAGTTAAAACATCTTTTAAATAAATAAAAAAATATATATATACAATTAAATTGATTTTTATTGATTCAAAATACAATTAAAATCAGTTTTGTAGAGAAAAAAAAAGATTATTTAAAATATTCCGGTGCACGCTTCCCCATAACAGGGAAGTTAAGGCTTGAATCCCTTCCGAGTGGCCTGAATGTTAATCTTCCTAAATGCTTTCCAACTCTCTTCACTGTCAAATGTGGGTACGATTAGCATACATTTTACTTTTAATCTCCATGACTCAAATATATGTACATCCTGGATGGTTATTAAGAATTATTGTAATTTGATTTAAAAAAATTCTCTATAATTATATCTAATCTTCTCTTAGATTTCTGCTTAGTAACAAACACATAAAATTATTTCTTTAAGTAATGCATAAAATATGAGAAACCAATATATATTTACTCAATATTAAAATATACAACACTTAAAACATTTAAAAGTCATTTTCAACAGTTAAATATGATAATGAATATTATCACTATTCTATGTTATTTAAATAATCTTTAAAATATATGTGTTTCACACAGTTGGGTGCATGACATATAAGGTAACTTCTTTCAAATTCAGTAAAAAGAAAATTAACTTTAAATGACTACATTGGTTACATCCGCTCTCTTCCCTCCCCGCTTCCCCACCCCAATAATGTACCTATTTTTTTTAACAATATTACCAGTATAATGCAGTTTATTTGAATGAGAAATTATATTTAGTTACACGTTTATCCCATGAACATTATTTTACTATCAACGAGAATTAATTCAAAATTATATTAAATATTTCATTTATTTTAAATCCCAAACAATTAAGCACGTGGAAATAAACAAAATGTTCGTCTAGTTCTTCTGATGGAGAGGTTGTGATTTGATATTGACCAGGTGACTGTGGATATTTTTTTATTAAGATTGTCTCAAGCTAACTTGAAACATCTGCGGGGACATTTCTTCAAAATTCAACACTAACCAAATTTCACAATTATTAAGACTATATTTGAATAGCTTCAGGCCAGACGAGAAGTAAGATGTAGGGCAAACAATAATTCCTCTTGAATATGCCATAGCTCATTTTGTTAAACACACCTGTACTTTAAATAACACTAACAAGATAATGCGGTATACAAGCTATCTTTACGAATCTAAATGGTACCAACTTCCCCTCTCTTTGCCAAACTCTGCTGTTTATAAAACTTTGACCCGTAAATATGTTTTGATCTGGCTCCCATCCCTCCCCCACCCCCCTACAAGCTTGATTTATGTCGCTGTTTCAAACAAGCGACCGAATGCCATGAAGTCTGATATCCTTAACAGCCTTGATTTGTTATTTATCGTTTTTAATATCATTGGAATCTCAGACTTTATTACTGTTGATGTGGGTTGTGTGTATATCCTACACTACTTTATTACTCCTATATATTCCAGTCAGTGAAATGTCATAAAGTGAAAGATAACTTACACTGAGATTTTTGAACATAAATAATCTTTTTTCTGCCTTCTGAAACAAAAAGGTTTTTAAATATACGATTTTTATGCAACAGGAAAATATAAACAAAATTTTTACTCAAATATAAACTGTAATTCAAAGAGGAATGATAAATATTTATAGAAAACTTTCTTATAATAATGCATGGGAAACATTTCGTCCAAATTATTAGTTTATCCTAAAAATGACAAGTATTTTAATTGCGAAAATTTTTGACCTAGAGATTATGATAAATACCAACGTTTTATTTGTCTCCGAAACAAAAAAGTGGATTTGAATCATTTCCATACCCATGTCACTTCCGTCTATTTGTCTGTCACTAGACTTACTGTATATCTTAGACAGTTTTATGGGCTTTGAAAAACTTTAAATATAGATACTTATATGGCTAAGCATCAGGTCATTTTCAATTTTGAAGTAAACCCTTAAATTAAGGATATTTTAACAATGAGTAATTTTGAAAATTCTAAATATTTTGTAAATGTTTCTAAAAAACTTATTTAAATAATTATAGGGATGGATTTACCTGACCAGAATACTGTATACTATACTATTGTTGACAATTTGTTTAAGGATCGATTACAAATAAGTAATTTTTGATTTCTTTTTTTCTAAAATGGCTATAACAATTTTGATTTAAATGTTTATCGGGGAATGTTTTACATGATAACTATAATTCTATCCCTGGGTTAATGGGAAAAATTGTTTTGAGGAGAATTTATTGATAAAGTTATTTTGTTTATATATTCTATAATGGTATAATAATTTTACATTTTACAGCTCAGGTAGTATAACGATAACAGATTTAAGACAATTAAAAATGTCCAAATGTATTTAAAATTATTTTTGTTCAAAATATATATCTGGATTATAAGCCCTGTGTTTATTTTTTTAGAGTTAATTAATTTTAAATTAGTTAGCTCACTAAACATTTTTGAAAACTTAAAATTTTCTGAAAATTGCCTTTAGGATTTAGTTAAAACTGGATACCCGGAATATTTATTATTAAATTAAAATCTTATTTTTATTTTTAAAGGTAAATAAAATGAGAGTAAATTATAAATAAAAGATTTTTTGTAATTTTGATTTTTCCAAATTGGGTTTGAGACAAATTGTTAAAAATATATAATTTGAGTAGTGTTTATGATTAACATGAATATATTTTTGTTTGGCTGATGAAAACTTATTTAATGCTAGCTTACTAAAAGCGTATTTTGGTTGGTACTGTTTTAAGCTGTAATACAATATATGTGAAAATTTGTAAGATTGTGTTGAATCATTTATTTCCTTTCCACTTTGGTGGTTTTGGGGTAAAGTGCTCACTTCAGGACTCAATGTCAGTGGGCTTAAGCCCAGCAGAGGACAACGTATTTAACTTGATTGATAAAAATTCTTAGAACAACTTCCTTTTGAAGGGAAGTAAATTCGTCAGTTCCATGTAGATTGTATAAGAAGCCCGGAAAGTTTGTGAAACTAGCTTTCCCAGTGAATATTGTGGCCCTTTCTCTCTCGCTCATAAACATTCTCGTGTGCTAATATAATCAGTCGGTTCAGAAAGTGCACGTTAAATACATCAAATAAACAAAATGTAAATATTTTCTTCTACATTGAGTAAAGTTTTAATATATAGAGGAAATTGTGTTTATACTTTAAACAATAATTGCCATTTTATTTAGATTTAACTCCTTTCTTCTTAAATTTAAATCAGATTTATCACATTTATGTAGTTATTGGATTATTATTTCCGTCAAATGGGAAAGGGTGTGTGCGTGTATTTTGGGAATGGGCAATTTCACAAAATGTCTTTCTTGTTTATCTTTAAAATTTCATTTAACAGTTAGTCAAGTATTGGTGACAAAGTTTCCCCACCCCTAGAGCACTTTGTCATAGTTTGCTGTATTACTTATAAGTTATATTTTATTCTCTTACAGTATCCGTGTAGTAAGGACTACCTATTTTTCCTTAGATGTAATCACGTATTTATTTCTGGAAATAATGAGAATAGTTGAACTCACTTATAATGTGATACACATTCCAATAATATAAAAAAACAGTATCTAAATATACAATATCTAACCTTATATAAATTGATTTTATTTAGAGTCAATATTTGTTGAAATGAATAGTAGCTATTTCTTAGAATTTGGTGAACTTTCAAAATATATAGGTTAACTCAACCGGAGAAAATTCCTTGCACAAATACCGTTTTGTTGTTAGACTGAAGATTTATATTTTATTGGTGAGGTCTACTATACGGGAGGGGGGTTGGAGGAGGCTGTATATATATGGCTAAATAATTATAGGTTCAGCCCCATAGGCTTGTCTCGTCGTAATCCCTTGCCACCATTTATCCAAATACTCTTGCTTTATTATATGGCCTTATACGATAAAAGATATTCCAATATTTGTACTAATTATTTGGTTGATTTCCCTTCTATTCCACCTATTCCTTTATTACACTACCGTTGCCTTCACCCCAAATAATCTTTCTTACTTTATTTCATTCTGACAATTTATATTTCCTAAGGCAACGTGCAAGAAAGAACCAACTATTTTGTATTTGATGTTTAATGTTTAATTTTTACAGGAAAAAAGTATTTGAACTAATAATAAACTATTATATTAGTAGATATATAAAAACGGTACAAAATGTATGGACCCCAAAAACATAAATAATTCATACCTAATTTTGTAACATGATATACTTTTTAGCCACCAAATTTGTTCACGGCGCATAACTACTAGAAAGTATGTTATCACTAACGAGCTATACAGAAGAAGGTTAGATAAAGATATGTCTATTCACATTTGCATGGAAGGAGGTTAGGAGTCCATTCAGGATAATAAATCTTTGTACACTTAGCTTTGAATTAAATCCCAAACTACCTGTCACATAAATACAAAACTAGATGAGATTGATAACTTTTCCCAGTACCCACACGTGCAGGAATGTGCTACAATTGTTCAACTTGTTTGCTTGATTAAAATGTTATATTGACATTTTTAAACAGTGTGAAGTCTATAGTAAAAGTTATATATAAACATTTGTTAGAACGAATTACATTTTTATAAACTATAAATTTACGTACTAGAAAGTAGTTAAATAGTACATCATTTTAAGCTTAGTAGAATTTTGCTAAAATCCTTTGTCAATACGTAATTGCTTAGTATAATTATTATTAGCACCGCGTCTTACTATACTTCATTCACGGTAGGAGTTTACCTCTGAAAGGTATTTTTTCTTACCAATATCCTACTATATAATAGATTTCTGGTAGGGAAAAAAGTCATTTCCCAGGTAAACTCCTACCGTGAACGAACTTTACCCGTTCGGGTTATACGCACTTACGCTAATGTGTAATAGTAGGGTGATTGTGAGATGAAATGGAGGACCTACAGTTTAACGTGGAATCCGAACCAGGGTGGAAGCCTGGCATTCCCCACATTCATAATATGTCTTGTCAGAGGGGAAGGAAGGGTTTGGTAATCAAATAAATCCTTGCCAGGACCGAGTATTGAACCCCGGCCACAAACACAGAAGTCTGACACCTTACCCCTAGACCACCAGGTCACCCATTCTTCTTAGAATTAAATCAAATTTCAAATATTTGAAACATCCATATATAGCACTTTTATTATTTCAAATATCCTGTTTGTTTTTTTTACTAAACACAGATGAAACAAATGTTGGTTGCTATTTTCCTTTCGTCGAAAAATAATCATTATTGTATGTTGTTCCCAAAGGCAAACAAAAGAAACCATTGTTCAACATATCATCTCTTTTCTGGCACTTAAAATAATAGGTTTTCTCACGTAATTGTGTCTATAGTGGTGATAAACTTGAAAACCTTTTAGCTGATTTAGACAGGATTTTCAATTATAAGTTTCTTATACGCCAGGTGTGGATATTGGCTATATTTTTTCCTTTTCAAATCCAACAAACAGTGGGGTTTTTTCTTTCAAATAATCCTTAGTAAAACACGAGATTAAAAGTAATACCTTACGATTTAATGTGGAATTAGTTATTTTTTCTGCTTGTCATAATATCAAACCCAATAGAAATTTCAAAGTGTAGGCCTAAATACAAAATACAGAATTTAAAATATTTTGGTTTTGTTTGCTGTTCTGTATTTATATTAGTAGGTAAATAGTGTTTCTTAAACGAGTAAGAACTACATATAGGAAATCTTCAACATCATTTAATGATTTGATCTTACATTTATATAGAAAAATTTTTCGACACATCGATGACTTTCACTATTAGAGATAGCTTAATTTCATTACTAACAATGGAAATAATCATATACATAAAACATCAAGTATATGTGTTTTTAAACAATGTGACCTTTAGACCAATAAGTTACACTTTGAAAATTAACTTAAGGATGCTTAAGGAGGTATACCTCTGTCATTTTTTTCCCTATACTCAGAGCCTTTTGCCAGTTGACTGCCAGAGCGAGAAACTCTAAAACACGGAAACCTAGAAATCGGAAATGTTGCACTCTTATCTTAGGAAATATCAGAGTGCAAAATTGAGCATATTTTTACCACGTTTTATTTTGGTGACTCTGAATCTTTTTCAGAAACACTTAATTAAAGATTACTTTAAATTGATCACATTGTTACAAAACATTGAGAAAAGTAGAACAACTTTGCCCCCAAATAGCATAATACAAATATAGTTTTCAAATAACTTATCACACATATATATACATATAAATAAATAAAATTTATATAACTTTGCCCCCAAAAAGCATAATACAAATATAGTTTTCAAATAACTTTATATATATATATATGCTTGTAGCTCGAAAAATATTGGATGGATAAAATATATTTCCCATGAAAGAATTTTCTACCCTGGAGTGAACTACACCTAAATATAGGGCTATATATATATTTAAGATAATCCATAGGAGAACTTTATGAAAACCACAAGTATAAAATCTATATCAAGTCGGTGACCTGGTGGTCTAGAGGTAAGGTGTTGGACTTCTGTGTTGGGGCCCGAGGTTCAATCCTCGGTCTCGGCACAGAGTTATTTGATTACCAAACCCTTTCCTTCACCTCTGACAAGACATCTTGTGAATGTGGGGAATGCCAGGCCTCCACCGTGGTTCGGATTCCACGTTAAACTCTAGGTCCCCAATTTCCTCTCATTATCACCCTACTATTACTCATTAGCGTAAGTGCGTACAACCCGAACGGGTAGTAAGACGTGGTGTTAATAATAATAATATATCAAGTCGATATCATGATATCAAAATAACATTTGAAATATTTAAGGCCGAATCAAGCCAACATAAAATAGATAAGTATTTAATTAGCATCCTTTTTTGTCCAAATATCTTATTTCTTATTTTCATTTAATTTATAAACATAAAGCATTTTCAATCCATCCTTAGCATAAAATAAACACCTTAACACGAAAATATAACATTGACATAGCTTCACATTAATAAATTTTTTAATACAATATTCTAGCAAAATATATTCATAGCCACCATTTAAATTTACCTCTCACAACTAGTTTTTCATATGCAGTAGAAGTAACAACATTTTTCCTCTACAACATATGTAGCTACCAACACTTTCTTAAAATGTGTCTCAGTGTCGTTAAATCTAAATATTTTTCCATACTAAAAAAATTATGCTTCAACCTTCAACGTATGCCTTATTAATATTAAGTTCAACTTTTTATATATTTGTTTGTTAATTTTTTTGAATTTTTTTATTAAAGCTTAAATCTGAATTTTGGTTTCTCCTTCCATTTAATATCAGACCTGAATAAGATGTATTTTTATCATTGAAAATAGTCGTCCTACACTAATTGCAGCATAGCTGCCAAACAATAAACAATCAAAAAATGTAATATAGCTCTTATAAGAAAAAAATAAGTATAATATCATCATTATTTAATCTTCCTATTTTAATAAAATTACGTTTTAAAGCTATCACTTATCATTTCATGTAATCATATTCTAACATAACTGAACCATTATATGTAAAATTCTTTCGCTACTAATATTTAATCTATTTTTACTATCCAAATTAATAAGGTTATTAATTTTATAAATTTTTGTATTTTAATAAAATTTTCAGGATATTTATAGCTTTAATTTTAACTTACAATGTTTCAATGTATGAACAATCATATTGTGTAAAATTAATGTCACAAAATAATACACAGATAAATTATAGGAAATGTATTAACAAATTGTTTTAAACAAATTTACGTCCTCACTTATAATTTGTTATCCAATCATAGTATAAAATTACAATAATTTTGCTAATTTATATATTAATTAAAAAATTTTTTTTAAGAACTTACAACATAAATAAACTTAATTTCTTTAAAAGTTTGTTTGACACCAATCTTAAATAACAAATTTTCTTAACATCAGTTTAGTTCTATCTTCACATTATTTTCAATTATTCTTAATTCTCTAATTGCATTGATTTATTTTCTTCACTAATGTATTACTAGCCAACCAGACTATACGATTTTAAATATTTATATCTGGGTAAGGTTGAGAAGTTATAGTTTGGATAAAAAGGTCCCACAATTGCATGGAAGGAGGGTTGGAAAAACCTTTAGCAAAAATATAAACTCAGTTTAAATTTCTGGGATCCAAACCTCCGCGTATATATCCTTGAAAAATAGATGGGCCTAAAACTTTGTCAGGATGTGGAGTTGTATTTAATAATGTAACCTCCCTTCAGTTATGTAAATCAAACCAGCTATACAAGAATGTACATGAAACCTTTCAACCAAACATCGCTTAGCACATTGTTGCTCAGTAGAAGGATTAATGTCTCTGAAGCGTATTTCATAGCGACCTTAAAATCTTTAATTTATAATAGTCCCAATGTTAGCTATAGACACTTGAGATTGTCTTTGTGTAAACGCAAGCATCATACCCTCATTTACTAAGGCGTCACATCCTAACCATCTTTCGTTAATTTGAAATATACAGTACAAGGGTAGAATCTGCTTATATAAATCTTTAGTTAACGATTTCCTGTTTCTAAGAATAATTCAATTTTTTATTTTTATTATAAATATTTATTTATTTTGATTAAATTTTTAGAGAATATCGTAGAATGAGGTATTTAGTAAAATAATGATATATCTATTTAGTATACATTAATTTTAGTCATTTTAAGTACAGGACAATACTTAAAATTTAATAATAATAATAATAATAATAATTAGTACCGCGTCTTACTACCCGTTTGGAATATATGCTTTAAGTACTAATTACGCTAAAGGATTAGAAATCGGGAAGGGTGAATTGTAGGAAGTGAGCCCGTATTTGCGTGGAGGGAGAGTGGAAAACCATTTAGGAAAAACCACCCTCAGTTCACACGACCGAGATTCGAACCTTGATCTCCCCATCCTCAGCGGTCAAGCTCAACACGACAAGCGCGTTAGCCAACTACGCCACCGAGGCGGGTCTTAAAATTTAAAATAAGTTCAAAATGTAAATACAAATTGTGTTTAAAGTTTTGAGCATTTTTTAAACACAAACTATAACATCTAATGTTTAGTGTTAGATTATTTTTAAGAGGATGGATATAATAGGTTATTGATAAGAAGGAGGCTGGAAGGAGAGTGCTAGAGTAGAGGGCCTTATCATTCTGTTAAATTTTAAAAATTTATATTAAAATGATAGTATTATTTTAAAGGAGAGTTGATAAATAAGCTATGAATCATTAGATTCGTATTAATAAAAAGTGTAAATAATTTAAAAAAATTAATTGTACTATATATATAGCATATTTAAAGGAAATTGAATACAACAAAGAAACTATATAAAACATATAGAATATTATTATATGTTTATAAATATATTATTATTATTATTATTATTAACAATAATAATTTAAATTATATCTAAAGATTCCCTAATTTTTTATTCATTTAGCTTATGCCTCATTTCATATATCCATCCGCGATATTCACTCAATAGAGCCAGCAAAGATTTTAACTACATCCTATCCACCACCAGATCCTTAGCTCAATATTAGGTCAATAATGTTAACGTAAAGAAAGAAGAATTTTAGTTGAATACCAGTTGAGTAGTGTAAATATAATAGAATATATTTAATACCATGGAGTGATGCTACTAACAAGATAGAATTCCTTTGGCTCAATACCAGGTGAACAATGTTAACAGAGATAAGAGAAAATTAGATCAATACCAGGTGAATAATAATAACAGCGAAAGAGAATCGCCTTAGTTAAACATTAGGTAGAGAATGTTAACAGAAAGAGAGAAGTATTTTAGCTCAATACCAGGAGAGTAATGTAAATATAAGAAACTTGATTAAATACCATGCTATTGATGTTAAAAGCAAGATAGAAATACTAGATAGAAAGATATTGTCTCAATTATTGTCGAATAAGCGTATAACCCGATCGGGTAGTAAGACGCGGTGCTAAGTATAATATAAATATGGTCGAATAATTTTGAGATATAGATAAAATGATCTTGGGTTGATAGCGGTTAAGTGGAGTTTAAATCTATGTTGAAGAACCTATTCTGAGTGATTTTAAGTAGATATAGAATGAAATTGTTTGAATTCTATTTGAGTGATGTTAGCATTATATAGAAGGACCTTATCTCAATCCACGAAAATGATGTTAACAATTGGGTAGAAGGATTTTCTGTAAATTCCATGTGAATAATGTTAACAGCTAGATGAAAGAACCAGATAAGGTATGTTAACTTCTAAATATAAAGTACCCTGAGCCAATACACGGTGAGTGATTTTAAAATCTAGATAGAAGGGCCTTGGCTCAATACCGGGTGATTGAAGTTTACAGTTTGATAGAATAACCTTGTCTCAAAAGATGGTGTTTTCAGCATCGGCCTGGCTCATCCTCAGGCCCTCGGATAATATTTCATAGGCTCCCACAACCCGTCTTGATCCAATTTGGTTTTATTATAAAATTTAATAATAAATTACCAAATGCAATGGGTTTTTAGTATTGTTTCCCATAAATAGGATAAACCCTCACCAAACGAGAATTAGGGTTCTGGACAAGGAAATAACACCCAATCTAATATAATTAAAAAGATTTTTTAACTTTACTTATACAAACTAAGCTTAAAAATACCAAACATGACTGTCAAAATTAAAACTAAATACAAATGTACAGCTTGGAAAAATGTAAAATGATAAAACGAAAACATAATACATCCCCTTAACTATAGCAAGGATATATTTGTTAATTGATATTTATAATGCTTTTAACTCTGGGTATTATTATAGACTTTAGACTATACAATTGAGTAAATAAAATTTTTTTTTTTTTTAAATCAGTTTCAAAATATATTATTACAACAACGTGGACAGTTAATTATAACTTTTGCACTATAACAATACATTCGGAATTTTTTTGGTTGATTTAGATAATCTCTGACGCTGACAGCTCCCAACTAAAATTTATAGTCATTGAACAAAAGCATCCAATAATTCTAGGAACAATCATTGAGAGAAAGAAATAATTTTTCTTGTCGAAGTAATAACTTAAAATTTTCATTTATCCCTTTTTCATATTTGTTGAGGTCATGAAAATAATTTTTTAAATACTCGTACATTAACAAGAGTGAGCGTATAGCCCGAACGGTTAGTAAGACGTGATGCTAGAAAAAAAAAACAAGAGTGGAGATAAAACAAATTGGCTTAAGAGATATTTTAATAAATTTTTGAGAACTTAAAGCTTAGAAAAAAAAGTCTCTCCCACACTACTTGCGTACAGATTCATTACAAATTTGAAAGCGGTGGTGTTCAGGTTAGTGAAGTATCTGGATCGCGCTGATATTTCTTGTAAAACAGAAATAATCAACGTTAACACTTAGAGCATTTTTCGAGGCCGGAATGTTATTTCATGCAAAGTTTGAAATTAATATATTGGTCTTAGACATCATCAAGCTCGTCCTCATCTTCAGACTCACTATACCCAATATCATTGATGAGGAAACTGCAAGTTTTATGGAGAACAACTTTATATCCGCTCTCTCTCAGTTAACTGTTGACAAATCTACTCTCTTTCACTTATGTTGGAAGGGGGCTTACCTGGGTAAGAAGGAGCTAGTGGCAAAAGTAGAGTTTCGAAATTAATGGTTTTGTATTTATGGACAAATTCTCGTCGTAAAATCTATTTTTTTATTGTAATTAGTATTTCAGTAATCGTCTTGCATATATAAAAGAGAGTTGTATTTAAAATATTTAAAATATTTTGAGGAGATGTTTGTAATTCTTTTAGGAGGTTTAATAAATAGCATTAATTTGTTTAGCTTTAATTTGTTCCAATAATTTTTCAACCGTGTGCCACGCCTCTAGGCAATTAATAATATTCTTTTGTAAAATTATTGATACTAAAGTGGTCACATAAAATAAATCTAAAATAGTAAGTGCTATCAGTACATTTTTAATATGACTCCATTTTTCAAGTAAATAACCGACTCAAAATTTTGCTTTACATCAAAAGCTACCTTGCTTCACATCTTCTAAATAAATAATACGATAAAAACTTATAGGAAGTGTAAAACGAAACCACACGTATCATTATTGCGGAAACAATCCACCAAAGACCATAAATAAAATACATACTTTGTTAAAGAAAAATTTAGTAAAAAGTAATATATATGTCCACCAAAGAGGGTAACAATAAATTTCAGATTTCAGAGACCAGAATAAAATATATATTTGTTTATATCTCAGATTATAAAAATATATTTCAAATATAATAGTTTTATTTTTAATAGCACTACATCTTATAAATCATATATTCTTTCGTATCTCAAATAATTGTGGGGATATGATCAAAATTGTATTTTTCTGACAATGTAAAGTACCCTCAAATTCATTTTTATAGAAAAATGAAGGTATGTAAAGTACCCTCAAATTCATTTTTATAGAAAAGTGAGGGTATGTAAGGTACTCTCAAAATAATTTTCATAGTAAAGCGAGAATATGTACAGTACCTACAAAGTAATTATCATGGGTAAGCGAGATTATGTAAAGTACTCTCAAAGTAATTTTCATGAGAAAGTGAATTTCCATTTTTTTCAATGTCAAAAGACAGTGCCTAGATACCAATTTAAAACAAAATCGTTTTAGTGGATTTAATTTTTTTCTCTCTCTCTTATTTGCTCCTTAATAAACTACCCTTAATTTTAAGGCTAGACGTCTAATTTAAAAAAATACTCGGGATATCCTCTTGAAAACCCTAGATACAATGCATTAGCCCAATCGGTAAAATGGTATCGGGTCTAGTCCGAGATACACACACAGACATTCAGCATTGTGAAAACCTTTTCGGTTTCAAGGGATCATGAAAGGTTGACTTTCTTTAAATAAAAATCTCTAGATAAATTATTTGATGACCATAATACTTCTCTCTTCAAGGGGTCGTGAGAAAGTAAGAAGAAACTATTGTAATGTCCTAACTTGTGAACCCTATATTGTTTCTAAAAGGATGGATGAGACTGCATTTTGAATATTTTATTTATATTTTATATTTTTAATTCGGTTATTATCTTTATTTTGTAATATTATTTTAATTATTCAATTTCATTTTAGAATATTTAAACTCTTCAGGCAGTTTAAAAGTCAATACATTTATTTTATATTAAATGTGCTTACTGGATACGTTGAACGCTGAAACAAAGGGAAAAGCTGAAACAGCACAGATTTTTAGTTAAAAAAAAAAAATACACCTTTTATTCAGTACAGAGCATTTCATTGTCCAGCCAACCAGAAAGCTAGGATTTAAACCACACGCATGACTCATGTGACAGGTCGAGATTGTCAGTCCACATGGATGCAATCTACGATGGCATCATAGTTTGAAAAAGACGTGAGAAAGAAACGAATTCTCACTAATATCCGAGGGCAGATGTGCAGTGACCAGCGAGGTGACAAGACGTATGTCGTGCGTCGTCGCATATTTTAATAATGATATAGTATGTACGGTGAGCAGCATAGAAAATGGTCCGTTGTACAATCTGAAATTATTAATTATTACAGTAATAACATATAGAATAATATGTTTCAACACTAAATCAATGCAAAAGTGATCAAGGTACATTTATTGTTTAAGTGAGAATTTCCTCATATGGTAATTGCGTCGGTACGAGAAGCTGAGCTAGCCAGGGACAGATATAAACATTATAATTCGTCTTTGCGAGGTCAACAGTTGTCGCCCAACTGAGGGGAATTACATAGTCGTAGGTGGAAGAGGATGAGTTCTTCATTTTGAGCCCAAGAGTGGGCCCTTCATCATATAAGTCATTCTAAGAATTCTTCAATTTGGCCACCCAACGAAGGGCTCATACTAAGAATTTTACACTATTTTTACGAATCTACTGGATTCATTCTCAGTTTCATCAAAATCTATGATAGGGGCCTAGGTTTACTCCACTACCACTTGGCTCCTATATTTTTAGGCGATACAATTCATCACGACTGTGTGGAGTGTTGGCCCTTAGTATAAGGTTTTCACACTAACATTTTTAATGGGAGTTGCTTAACGGATGACTCCTTGACTAAACCAAACAAATTTACGACTGTGTAGATCAGGGAGGAATTTTTTATGTTTAATTAGGCTTGAATGCCATTGCCATTATGTTATCCACTCCAATTAATGAATATGTGATAACATTTGCAAATTGAATTCTAAATTTATTAAACTCTGACTAAAGAAATTCATACAATACTTTACTGCTATAATTATCTACTACTATTGACTGCAGAAAACTTTAGTTTAACATGATTCACTAAACTAATACAAAGCGCTAACGGGCCCATTATGGCTACCTCTTGTGTATCATCAATCCACCATCACACTATAAACGACTTATTCCCGAAGACTTCTAAATTAAATTTTGATCCAATAGCTTTTTTATTTTATTATTAAAATCTTTAGATAAAACATATACAGTGCATCTCTCGTCTCGTAGCCATGTCACAATACAAAGCACAATTTTTCTCTGAGAAAGGACATCGGAAGGCAGGACACTTCTTCACATCAAATTTGTATAGGATAGGGGTAAACATGATTGTTTCAAATTTGTGAGTCTATTATGGTGTAAGAGATAGTATTAAGTTCCCCTAAAGAAAATCACGTCCCAAAACCAATTGTTATAGTACATCTGATTTTGGCCCCCTTTGTGGACCCTTCGGCCAATTCTGGTCGGTGATCGCCGAATAGCCGACCTGGCCAGGCCAACGCTGAGTGTTTTTAACAGCTAGATAGAATGAATGACCTCTGCTCAATACCAGCGGAGTTATGTTAGCTTCTAGATATAAAGGCCTTGTATCACTACCATTGAGAGATATTGACAGCTAGATAAATGGACCTTTGCTCAGTAACTGTTTAGTGATGTAAAATTTAGATACAAGTACCCTGGATCGATACTTAATTAGTGATAATACCATATACATAGATACGCACAGCTAAATTGAAGGTCCTTAGCTCAAATTAAAGTGATTGATGCAGCTAGATAGAAGGCTCTTGTCAAATTCTATGTAAATCAGGTAAATCATGTAAACAGATTCAAAGAATGTTTGTCTGCATAACTAGAAGTAGGCTAATTCCAATTGTACTTCATGGATGGTGTAGGCTTTTGTATTGTGGGATAACCTCAACAACACTGCTTTAACGAAATTTAGAGATGTAGATTTTTATATTTTCAAGTACGAGAAGTTTGTATAAATATATATATTTCTTAAAATTCAGGTTTCAAGCCAAGCGACAGTTAGATTTAACTGACCAGAAATTACTATTTTTAAAATGACAAATTATTATTGCTATCCCTCCCAACCCCTCTACTATTTTTACTTTCTCTCTATATTACAGGTAGAGAAAGTATGGTGATCGTCAAAAAAATTTAACTCTAGGTTGTGATGAATCTTGACGTTTCATGACTCCTTGAATCCGAAAAAGTGGTTTTTGAATTTCCGTTTGTCTGTCTGTACCTCCAACTAGAGCCTAAACTATTTTACCGATTAAGCTAAAACTTGAAATCTAGGGTTTTCATAGAGTTGCCCCGAGGGATTTTTGGAATTGGATATCCACCCCTAAAATTAAGGGTAGTTTACTGAAGAGCAAAAAGAGAAAAAATTGATTTTCTCAAAATCGGCTCTAACTATTTTGATTAAATTTCATTTATAAAAATTAATAAAAATAACAAATAAAATGGCTACTCTCAATATTTCGGCAAAATGGCTTTAAGGGCTCCGGTCCGACGCGTAAATTAACATTTTTTATAATATCTCCGAAACTATTTGAGATATGAAATTACTTAGCATAACAAATATGTATATTTATTTATATTACAAACATTTTATTCGAAACATATTTTCATAAAATCAATAACTTTCAATATATACGGAATTAAATATATTTTTTTAAATATTTGGACATTAAAGTTTAAGTATTGCGACCGTAAAAAAAATCTAGCCTGAAATGTTGATGGATGTCGACGTCTCATTACCCCCCGAACTCTAAAAATAGTCTTTGCAATGCTCGTCTGTCTGTGTGTCTATTAAAACTTAAAATTAAGAGTAGTTTTATAAGGGGCAAAAAGAGAAAAAATAGGTTTTCTCAAAATCTACTCCAACGATTTTGATTAAAGTTCGTACCTATGGGTTGATTAAGATTATAAATCAACTGGCTATTCTCATTTTCCCATGAAAATGATTTTTAGGGTACTATACAGAAGCGTTAATTTCCGTATATCCACAATTATTTGAGATACAAAACAACTTATCATTGCAAAATTGTAGGACTATTAGAAATAAAAAACTTTTATTTGACATATATTTTTATAAAAGCAACAGTTTTTGATATATTTGCAAATATATTAATACAATTTTGTGAGTTTTAGTTGTAAACATATACTACTTAAGTCTTAACGCAATAATTCTTCAATGCCATAGAGTCATTAAATATAAGTAAGTATCTAAGAAAAGTATGTTATTTTTCCTTAAACCTCTTAGGAGAAATGTTTGTACAAAAATGGTCTATCTCCATTTTAGACTCAATAGTCAATATTTACATACAAATCTGGGCGGTGCGCCGTACCATTTATTTGTTTTCGTTTCCCTCCAAAGAATGTATTTCACTGAAATGATAGTTTTTGTGTATTTTATTTTAAACCCTGATTTGTGTATACTTTAGATGCTTATACTTATTTTGTTTATTGTTATTATTTTATTAGTTATTTTATGAGACAAATTAATTATTTATATGACATTATGATAGTTAAGGTAAAATAAATGAAAGTTTTTCTGACTGGGACTCGGGATTTGAGTACACCAGGGTAAAATTGACTTTATTTGTGAGTAATTGACAACTAATATCAATACTGTTCATTTACGGGAGAAATACCCAAGAAATTTTGACCATCGGTTGACACAAATATAATGAGGGATGTGTAATAAACTTATTAGAAAGGTTAAAGGGCAAATGTAAACCAAATCACACGACCTAACTCAGCACCAATCATAGATCAGCCTAACCTCACCTGGCGACTCAAGCAAGTATCCTCCTACAAATAGTTACATTTCAGCCAGGTGACATTCCTGTTCTGTTAAGTGTTTGCTTCGTGGTCCCCAAGGTAACCGTGGAAGATTCGTCTCAAACTCACGGCAACGTCCATTGTTTTATAATCATCTTAAAATATGAATGTAACTTTGGATGATGACACCCAATATGAGTGGTCGGTTGTAGAAGTGTCCTTAATCAATTATTATTATATTAGGTTATAAGTTAATATTATATTGTTGTTGAGGCATTTTTCATCATTATATTTGTTCATGCTTGCTTTATTTTGCTTTCAGCTATGAATTTAAAATGTGACATAAATTATAAGTTTCCAATGTATTGAGGTTAGTATATAGTTTATTTTTTTGTATTTGGTTTTAGTATATAACATAGTAAGATAATCTGCCAGAGAATTTATATATCGATGAGTTCAGGCAGGCAGAAATCCGAGATAAAGGTATCGTAACCTTGAATACAAACAGGCAAATACATATTTTGTTAGGAGTGGTTGGAACATTTGATGGTGTGAAACAGAGAGAAATGAGTGACTCTTACAGCGTTTCGCATCAACGTCGGGCTCAGTTTTCTGTCAGCCAAGAATTAAATAATGATTTTTGCTTTTACGGCTTTGGGTGGCTTAATATTGGCCTATTAAACTCACCACAGCAGAAGTGTTTATTGATAGAAACATAAGAAGGGCCTCCCATTCTTATAATACAAAGTCAAGATCACTCTCAGAGGGACGCTCAATAGGGAAAGGAGCAGGATACAGAAGAAGTCACTGGGGAAATCGCTGGGTTGAATCATTGAAGAGCAAGTCCTGTTAATACTACTTGAGAGAGACGTCCTTCAACAGCAAACGTTTACAAAAGTGATGGTGTGTTACACAGTGGGCCTAGCTTTAATCATAAACTGAATTCGTGAGGAAATGACCCTTCTGCACATATTTAAGCAGGTGGCTCAAAAAGCAACACAGGATGAGTTAGAGAGCGCAAGGGTGTAGCAACAGGAGTCTAGAAGAGTGCTCAAAGCTTTCCAGGAGGGCATTTCAAGCGTCTGTCCAAGAGATGCGCGTATCAATTAATGAGACGTGCGATGATTTCAAAAATCATCTAGACGATGTTGAGCTCCTGAACATGGATGCCAATATATTTTCCAGCTATAGAACTTTCCATTCCAAACGCTGGTCTAGATCCATCTGAATAAGACTGAGGATAGTTTGCGGGCCATAATGAGGTAGGGAATGCTCGAAATAGTGACTCTCGCTGAGGCACGTTACACTCAGTACCAGGCTCAATTTGGAGTACTAAAGGAGGAAGCATAGAATGCAGTTAAGTGCCTGCTCACTGACACTGAAGCCAGTTGGGAAGCCACAATAATTGAGGGGTCTCGCATCCGGGAGGAAGCGCAATGGGAGTCAGTGAGGCTAAGTAGCTGACAGGGACTAGGTTGGATGTTTCACCACCATATAGTCTGTGGAGGCTACCAGACGCTATTCGTGCTCATATGGCTTACAAGTCACTGTGGATAAAGTGCCTCCTTTCAATGGCAGAGAATCCCATAAGTAACCTTAAGAAGATGAGTATACTGTGAAACATGTAAGAGGTTACTTGAAGGGAAAATAAACTTCTAATTTCTGCTTCGTTGGAGAGGACGTTGTCGTACTTGTTAGCCTATAAAGAGGAGGAGATATTTACGTGGTCCGGGTTAGGTTAGAACTAGAACTATTCAGGAAGTCAGACGGAGAGAGGAAATTAAGTGGGGCCAAACACCTCCACAATAATATTTAGGTGACGATGGCACAGAGCGGAAGCGTCAAGCTACCTACCCCTTTCTTAGATCATTTCAGTGAGGACAGGCTGGTTAGTAAAGTAGTAAAAGTGCAAGAATACACGGCGATTGAAAATTACCGTGGGGACACCAAAAATGTATATACGAAAATGTTGTTTATAATGAAATATACAATTTAGGATCAGTTTCACACTTTCATTTGAGTAAATATTTTATTATCTATAGAGTATTTAAATTAAATATGTAACCCATATTTTTAGGTTCATTCAAAAATGATTCCCATTCGCAAACATTGCCCAAAAAAGGCTAATGAGACAAATTACACGAAAAAAATTGAAGCCGTTGATTTTTAAAAAGGTAATCATTCTCTTTTATTTCTATTTGATGGCCATGTCATTTTGATATCTGAAAATTAAACATTTTTTACAAGATATATTTAAATGATTATTAAATGTATAATACTTTGTTTTTATAAAGTCTTGAAAAAATAATAAACCTACATTTAAATTATATTTCCATCATTTAGTTTATTAAAATTATGAACGCAATTACAAATTTTATAATATATTTGTTATAAAGGATTTATATGATCGTTCCACCCTAGTACTAATATGTTGACTTTAGCTGTACTCCATAAATATATAGGAAAATACTATAATGTATTTTAAATAAAACCGCTAAAATAAAGGTGTACATAGAGATATTCTAACGTACTATTTTCGTGTTGAGCTAGACTATCGAGAACAGGGAGATTGAGGTTCTACCCTTATGAAAATTTATACAAAAAACTATTAAAAAAAACTATTGAAATATTTCAATGGGTAAATTTGGACAAATACTATTAGTCAAAACTTTAGAAATTTACTATTGAAAAATACTTTAGAATTATACTAATGGGAAAAACTATAGACATTTACTATTGAGAAAAACTTTAGAAATTTACTATTGAGAAATACTTTAGAAATAATTTAGAAATTTACTATTGAGAAATACTTTAAAAATTTACTATTGAGAAAAACTTTAGGAATTTACTATTGAGAAAAAGTTTAGAAATTTACTATTGAGAAAAACTTTAGGAATTTACTATTGAGAAATACTTTAGAAATTTACTATTGAGAAATACTTTAAAAATTT
>CABFVX010000041.1:116582-226042 GCA_902151425.1 Timema shepardi | reverse complement strand
GTGTTCCCGACCGGGCATGGCCCGTAGGTTTAAATATACCTATGTAAATTGGTTGAGCCTCTTGTAAGGGGTTTGGTCTGTATTCTAGGCCCTCGTATGTAACGGGACTTGAACTTGCCCTATGTAAGTCATAACTAAACGTGCGCAGCCAACATGCCTTGTGATTGAGGGACCAGTAACGTAACTCAATTGTCTGAGTTAGTCCTTCTGGCGCCTCACGCCCCTTGTTGGCCTAGACTTAGGCAATGCTACCTAAAATCTTACTTAGTTTGTATAGACTGTTCTTATTGAGATTACGTGCTAAATATTTATCATGTATCATGTTGTTTAATTAAATTGCAATACTTCTATTTACATCCTTTTTCTTTTTACTTCTCTATATGTATGTATGTGCACCCCTGGGGCTACTATGGTTGATCTTGGTGAAACCACAAACAACCAATAATGAAACCCCAAAAGTAGTAGGACTTGGTGCACTAGTGCCAAGCCTTTCAACCTCAAGGACTAGGGCCTCAGGGCTAAGGCCCAGGGTATAAGATCACAGACCTAAGGCCCCACGAATTAGGGTCTCTGTTCTGAGACCCTGGAGGTAATACGACAGCGCTAAGATATATGTATATTTAAATAATTTTTTTCAAATTTTATCAAAAGCGGAAGGAGTGGGAGTATAAGATAGGTTATTATAAAATGGTTGTTAATTAATTATGTTGACGTCACTAATCCATTAACTGAAAGTAAGTTAATGACCTGATTGGGAAATATGTTTCAACCCAAATATGAAGAGTTTGTCAACGGAATGTTGGAGGATGAATTATACAAATAAAAAGAAGCTCAGTGGTTGGGCTCGCTACTAACGACATGTACATTTTATCTTCCTAATTCTCACCCAATTATAGTAAATATAAGTAAAGCCAAGATGGATAGTAAGATGCAGAATAAAGAATTAATCAGCTTTTTGAAATAAATATATGTCTTGTAAAACTATAAATATTAACATAATATGGTAACAAAGTGTGTGGACGTATATCATAAAATCATTTAAATAAATCCACATTAACTATAAAAGTTAATTACTATACAAGCAAATTAAGATTTTCTATACATATAATAAAACTCTTAAGGTAATTTTGTACATACGATTGTCTATTTATTGCCAGTAAAGTCAAAATGCTTTCATCCAATTGAGATGAAATTCCTTCTGTTGTACTCCTTATTTTTCAGGGAACATTGTAAGCTATATAGCATAACGCTATCTCATCAGTGACCGAACCAATTTCGAAATAAATGACTGCTAGACATTTGAGTCCTAAATTATTAACAATTCACATTAATTAACTTTAAGTAAATCTTGTATATAAGCCTCCTTAAAAATGAGGAGCTTTTAATGATCAACCAGCCAATTATAATTCTTCTTGTAAACGAGTATTTTGGGATAGAAACAAACAAGAATAATAAATTAATAATTAAATAGAAAATGTATTGGGAGCGTTTTTGGAATTATTATTTTGAGCTTCAGGTTCAAAACTACAGAGTATGTATTCAGTAATTTTATGTCTTGTGTGAATTAGGTTTATTTTGTTTTGTTTCTTGGTACCAAACCTACATCACAATTTTATTAGTAGGATAAGGCGCTTTCATTGGTGTGATTATTTTTATATTCTCCTTACATTTGTTTCTTAGATAGTGAATCTATACATATTAAAAAACTCAAAATTCAGTTTGAAGATTAGAAATTTGTGGCTTTATTTCCTGGGTTTTGTAAACGATATAAAAATACCAAAAAATCCATATTTAGAATGTTTCTCTTTTTGTTTGTGGCCAGTACACTAGAAAAGTACTCATATTGAAGAGGGGATTTCTTCTGATATTTTTCTTACTTTTCTTATATATATATATATATATATATATATATATATATATATATATATGTGTGTGTGTGTGTGTGAACTTGTTTTCTCTCTCTCTCTATATATATATATATAAATATATATGTGTGTGTGTGAACTTGTTTTCTCTCTCTCTCTCTCTATATATATAGCGAGAGAGAGAAAACCCGTTCATATATATATATATGCTCGCTGATGAGATAACGTAATTTATATATATATATATATATAATATATATAGATAGATAGATGGATGGATAAATAGATTACGCTATCTCATCAGCGAGCAAAGCTGTTTCGAATAAAATAAGCGTAAGTCATAAACATACGTTTTGCAGCTATATAAGATAGAAAGTGATACATTCTGGGATAATAGAGGGTAAGACAAAAGTCGGGTTTTTTTCGTGAATCTTCGTACTCACATAAACCACTGCTCTCAACTATGTTTCATTCTTTTATAACATTTTAAGTTGTTTAATGTTGGTGTCTTGTTTGATGTGAGCAAATCAACGTTAAGATGCTAGTTGTCTCTCCCAAATCGATCGTTGAATGTGGAGGAACCTTGGAAAGTATGTGTAAATAGTTTTCGCTGCAAAATTGGTAGGCCATTTAACACTCGCTTATTGCAATTCTTGTTTTCTGATATAATCAGTCATAAAGTGACCATTAAATACCACAAATAAAAAAATAAATACCACATTTATATTATTAAAAATATATTCTTGATACAGCCAATAAAATTTTTGAGTTAGATTGTTAGAATTGTTAATTATTTTTTTGTTGATTTTAAACAATTAATGTACACGCAATAAACTCAAAAAAGCATATATTATAAACATCAGATGTCAACATATTTATTATGAGAGAAGTTATTTTTCTTTTAAAAAATTTCAAATTATATTCCAAGTAGCCAGTGTGACAACTACTTTCCAGCCTAATGTTTTGATCAGTTGTGTATACTCTAGTGACCAGTAATCCATAATACTGTTTGAGTCACGTACCCCCTTCCCCAATTTCTTACACCCCTCACCTTCCTCAAGTTCCCCTTCCCCGTAGCCCCTTGAAACCCCTCCTTGTGGGTCATTTTGAGCACCCCATGGCTAATAAGTTGGGTTTGCGTGACGTGGTATATGCGTGCTAATCAGGCAGCACCCTAAAAAGTAATAAATCATCAGTTGTGTGGCATCTGCTTCCTCTCGACTTTACCATTTTTTACATTAATTTTTCTTTCTTTTCTTTATTTTTCTCTCTATGTCCAAAAAAACGTAACACTAGCACGGCTTTGACACAGGGTGCAATAAAAACACACACCTAAGGGACTGAATATATCCTGTTTGGTCCAATTCTTCTTTCCATGACGGTAGATTTGAGAATTACACCTATTTAGGGTCTCTTTTAGAAACTACACGGTAAAATACATTAAGACTTGTATTTTTTTTCTAAAGGATTATTTTTTAAATAGTATGTAAATAAACACATGATAGTTTCACATATGTTTTATATAAATGATAACTTGTATTTAATAGTTTGTTAAAAAAATATAAGAGTTGTAAATACATTTAATGTTGTGTTTTTATTAAAATAAATTAGACCTAGTCAATTTAATGTATTATATAAATTCAAATACAATTTTTACAAAACAAACTAAATAAAATGTGAAAATATTCTGTTATGAAGATACACATTTGAAATTTTAGCTAAGTACTAGCTTGTGCAGAAAAAGATAATTGTAGTTAGGTCAAATTATTTTTCATGGATAATTTCTTGTACAATTTTACAACCAACTGTCTATGATCATAGATTAAAATAAATCTTATATTAACTCTTATATTTTAATATACATTCTTGATCTTGGATGGTGTCTAAAAGTTAGTTTTGTAGATATTTACTATATTCAATATTTCCTACATTTTTGATAGTTTTGTTATATCTCCTGGGGCTAATTGTTGCGAGTGTCATTCTATAGACAGGCCATGATTATGCTACATATCAGCAATCTACTACTTCTAGAATAGAAACACAGTTATATTCACAACAATCAATTATGTTCTAACACGAAGAATTCAATCTAGGAAAATTCGGTAAACGGAATGATGTTTATGCTATCAACCACATTATCTTCTTAAGGATTCGCCTAAATGAGTTATTTTCAAAGTAGTAGGTAGTAGTAGTCTTATGTTTAAATTATTATTATTATTATCACCGCGTCTTACTACACGTTCGGGTTATACGCACTTACGCTAGTGTGTAATGGTAGGGTGATTGTGAGATGGAATGGGGGACCTACAGTTTAACGTGGAATCCGAACCACGGTGGAGGCCTGGCACTCCCCACATTCACAAGATGTCTTGTCAGAGGTGAAGGAAGGGTTTGGTAATCAGATAAATCTGTGCCGGTACCGAGGATTGAACCCCGGCTGCCAGCATAGAAGTCTGACTGACACCTTACCCCTAGACCGCCAGGTCACCACCTTTTGTTTAAAGTTTTATATTGGAGAAACATGGATAAATATATACATTTTAAATAATTTTATTTGAGATTAATTTATATTTTTTTTATAAATTAAAGTATTATGTTGGTTGTTGAAAATTTGAAATTAAAATAAGAATAAATAAAATGATATATAATAATCACATTGATAAAGAAACCCCCTTAGAAATAACATATAGTACAATACTACAGAATCCGGTGTATTGGCACAAACTCAATTTAATATATTTAGAAATAAATCTTTATTATTAATTATTATTTTTAAATAAATACAAGTTTTATTATTATTTAAAAAAATGTTATTTAAATAAATACATTTACATAATTTTAACCTAATTACTGCTATACTGAAAAAGGTGTAATCAAATAGTGTTTTAAAATATGCTATGTTTATATTTGATATCAATATTTGCATTTACAATAGAACTAGTACATACATATAATTTTTAACGTAACTTATGTTTTCAATTTAATTTTTAATATAGAAGCTATGATTTATGCATTTGTCCCGTGCCTATGGTCATTCTTTACTCATATTTTCAGAATATGATATCTATATGAAGTAATCCTCACTAAAATGCATAAATAAAAGCTTTGGCTATTTGATTCATTAATGTTCACTCCCGTACAAATAATATTTGTACAAATGGCTGCAATAAGCCAACTACTAAGTCAAAGATTGCTGCGTTATCTGATAGCACGTGATCTTATTAAATCGCACATTTGTAGCCGACGATTTCCGCACGTCCATAACAGGCTCTGCCTTAAAATATGAGTGAAGAATGACCATGAGCACGGGAAAAATCCTGGATAGCTCAATGGTAAGAGCATTGACGTATTAAGCCAAAAGTCCCGGGTTTGATTCCCGTGTTCAGTTGTAATTTTTCAATTTTCAGTGTAAGTGCTCTAGTCAAACATATTTAGTAGGTCTATGTATATATTATTTTTAATGGATACCTAATAAATATTTTTTTTAAATTAATAAAAATCATCCATGTTTAGTTTATAAAGTGAGTTTATAAAGTAGGGCTACTGTATTGCCTATAAAATAAAGCGTGTACACACGAAAAGGTTTATTTATTTCTGAGACACCCTATATGTATTGTATACGTGTATTCCAATCGTAACTCTCATCGATATGACGGGTGTAGAAACATTACATTCACGTTGTTTTTTTCTTTCCATTCGTAGTTTATTTTATTATTGAATGGACCCCTTAGTTTCCGTGTGCGTGTCGTGATCACGCACGGTATTTACCTGTCAATAGATACTACTGGCCATTTCCTTCAGCCCCCTCCCCACCCTTAGCCCTTTGCTAACCCGAGCAAACATTACTGAACTGAAGAACTGAACACGTTACATTATAAAATCGACCACAATGCTTTGGAACTTTGAAAGTATTGAATATATTAAAGATTATTAAGATAAAAAAAATAATACTATGCTTTACAAATAAATAATTATTTGTTTTAAAAGTCAATCTCAATACAAAACTAATCTTTATATACATATAACATAGCACCTACATCCCAACATAATAAATTGGGCTTCAGTGAAAATTAATGAACCCAATTACTAATATTTTTAGAAATGTTCACATTACCTTTTGAGATATATTCTAGCACTGCTTTTATCATAGCTAAAACAGGTCAATGATCCAATAATTTCTGGCAAGTTCTGGGAGGGAAGGAAAACCAAAACAGGATATCAAATTTAGTAGTGTAGTGGAATATCTCTAATATATTTAAGCGCACTTCTCTAAAACCTAATATATCTATTAGTCACATCAAATATTTTAGCTAATGATACCATGTTATTTTGGTTGTCTATTTTAAGGAAATGGGGAAGTGATTTAATTGAATTATGAAGGAAATCTGTGGAAATATTATCTAGAATGAACACAAACGTTTTGGTTGGTCAACCCAGTTCAACAAGGTCCACAACAATATAAGTACTCTCAACTTTTTTTTTATATAGGACAACTAGCTTTTGTGCCCGTTATTCGTACGTGGAAATTTCATGGTGTCCACTATGAAAAAACACTCTTTTGAACTGTATATGCCTAAAATTTTGGAGTCCCATTTTATACACCATTAATAAAGAAACTTTGTTCTTTTTTTTATGATATAAAACTAACCAAAGTGATAAGTAACCAAATATTTAATTTCATTTAGATATTAAATCCTTTATTGGTTTAAATTGTCTGACCAAATGTTAAAGGAAGGCTGACTAAAACCTTTTGTTAATACAGGGATATACGCTAAATATGTGTTAAAGACTTTTCTGTATTTATAAGTTTATGTTATAACTTATATTTACAAAATATTTAACATATTGCCCGTTGGTGCTAATATAAAAAATATATATTGTTAACTCACCTTGGAACATGCTAAGTAGAACTGTCAATGTGAAAAGATAGGTATTCTTAAATCGATAACTGTGTATTTGATAGATTGGCCATGAGATTAGTGAAGTGGTAATAAAAAAAAGTGTTTGATAAAGACTTTAAAAATATATGAGGCTTACAATATATCATTTTATTTTTAGAAAAGGAAATATTATTTTTAATCTATTCTCTTTAGCTAAATCCTCTATTTTGAGGCTTATTAAATTTTTTGTTTTTAGAATATTTTATAGATAAATTTAGTTTTATTATAAGCATGTCAAATTTCCAGGATGTTAAAAGTGTTGGAACAATTCAAGTGGACAGACATACACCAAAACTATTTCAAATTATGACGCTCAACACCCAGGTGCCAGTTTTTTTTTATAGTTTCTACTTGCACACTACCAAGCCAACCATGGCAGCCCCAAATTAATAATTATTTTAATAAATTAAAATATATTTTATCTTTAAAATGAAATATTATCCAGCCCCCAAATTGTGTTCTCAAACGAACGTAGTATTGGCCTAAAAGTGATTCTAAGATAAGTGAAATGAATTAACCCTTAAACACTGATATAGGTCTAATAGACTCCCATAACAAAAACAAACTGGTGCTGACTCGCTCTGATGTGCTCGAGTGCATTGTACGCCTAGGTACCTTCGAGTTAGTTAGTGATCCGTGGACTGACAAAGGGAGAGGCCGCTTTGCGCGCTTTTCAAGGTATGTATCGTTGTTTGAAATTTGTATGTAGGTTTGACAAACCTATATCAGGGGATACGTGATATTTTTGACACAATTGTATTTTGTTTTTAGAATGGATTCTGAACAATCGGGTTCTTCCCGCTCACTGCGACCACGTGCAATAAGATTGACAGACACTGCAATTGCTTCGACATTAGAAGGGTGGCTTCAAAACGAAGACGATGGTGATTTTAGTGGCGAATCAGATAATGACCAACATTTAGTAATAGACACCACACCATCAAATTCGGAATGCAATTTGTCTGACACTGAACTGGAAACAGTTAGAGAACAATCCGAGGACCTGGAGCATGATGCTGGTACACCTGGAATGATTTACAGGAAATAAATACATTCATTTTACAATACAACTAAAGGAGGTGTTGATGCTCTCGATGAAAAATGTTCAAAGATGACTTGCAAAAGGAGATCGCGTCGATGGCCTTGTACCATATTTTATCGAATGTTGGATATATCTTTAGCTAACGCATACGTGCTTTCAGGACTGTCATCCAAACGCTCTGAATTTATAAAGGATATGGCAAAAGGGTTGGCTTATGAGCACTTGGAAAATATATTTAGAAATCATAATGTCTCAGACCACATCAAGAGCAGAATTTCGCAAATCTTGAAGAAGCCTTGACCGGCTCAAAATGTGAACCTGGAATCTGAAAAACTGTTTAACAGAAAGAACTGTAGCATGTGCAATTACAAAAAAAAAAGAGGAAGAGCCAATATTTATGTGTTTATTGCAAACATCCCAGTGCATTTGCAGTGCTCCAAGCCAATATGCATAAATTGTATAAACCAGAAATTAGGCGATGAATAAGTGCCGTAATTTTTGTATATGATCTCAAGAAATTTTCAATGTGACTAAATTAGAAAGATATGTTGATAGAAGATTATAGTTTTGTTGATTTTAGAGACTTTTGGTAGTTTTTTTTTTTAGATTTTAGAAATAATAAAGTGCCTCAGACAGATAATGTTGCAAATCTTAACTTAAAATATCACTCAAAATGTTATTTGTTTTGTAATTTGATGTTTTCATATCCTTTTGTATTCAGTTTAAAACAACATTAATAATATATTGTGAAAAAAAGTAAATGTTTGTATATTTTTTTACCCTATTTCATCTATAGGAGTCTCTGAAACCTATATCAGTAGTAATGATAGAAAACCATATGTCAGTGCTTAAGGGTTAATATAAATTGTTACACACATATCTTTAATACATTTTTGGGTGGGGTATCTTGCACCATAATTTTACGAGCGGTCAGCACTCCTGCCTCTAACATTGAAAGATGTCCTACTGGGTCCAATGGCCTCCATGTAACTAAGTAAACTTGTTTATCTGAACCAGCCAAGTAAACAATTTCTTAATGGTCACCACGTGACCCACTTCTGTGGCCGCATGGTCTAGGTCACTACTATTGCAGTAGATTAGACTGTCGATGACGGGGAGATCATGGTTCGAATCTTGGTCGGGTGTACTGAGGGTGGTTTTACCGAAATGGTTTTATACTCTCCTTGCACGTAAATGTGGGTACACTTTCAATAAATATAGCCTTACTTAAACTTGTAACCATTAGCGTAATTAGTACATACGCGTATAGGCCGAACGGGTAGTAAAACGCGGTGCAAAGAAAAAAATTACCACGTTACTCAGTGAACTTGTATATCTGTGCCAGATAAGTAGATAACTTATTAATAATTACTACGTGTCTCAGTGAACTTCTTTAGTCTTGATAACATCTTAATGATCACCAGTGTATTCCCTGACCTTTTTTCTAAAGGGTTTATCAATGGTGCAGGTCTCCCAACAGTGCGATGTCAATTCTGAATAATATACTTTAGATCAATATATATTTGGTTTATTTATAGAGGATGATGTGTTAGGTAAATAATGTACTCCTTTTGTATACATACTTATTTTGCTCAGTAAACATTAATTTAAAAAAATCTTTTAATTCTTATTAAATATTGTGATAAAATGGGTTTAATATCCTAGTTTACACGAGGTCTTGGTTAGATGCCACTAGAAATGGAGTTTCTCTCAATATGATGGCATGTACTTTATGTATGACACTAACGTTTTGATATCGTCACCAGAGAACAAGCTTTACATTTGTTCTATGGCAGCCCTATCAAACCTTAGTACAACACGTTTATTGTAACAGTACTGTAAACTAAAAAATTGCTAATTTGTTTTTGTAAAACTATAACCTAAATTTACTAAATAATTAAAACACATGGAAAAAAAAGTTGATTTTATGATATTAGGGTCTCCCAAATAACAAAACATTTCTCATTTGATCTATTTTTTAGAACCACGTCTTACTACCTTTTTAGGTAATACGTATTCATCTAGTTAATACTCCATAGCAATTTCCACAGAAAAAATCTCTAATAAGCTTTTGTTTTGGATCAACTTATTACTTTAGCTAAACTTATACACATTCCATAGTTAATTCTTAAGTACAATTTTCAGTAAAATAATATTAAGTTCTTCATTTAATATATATGTATATACATGTTTTATTAGATATATATATATATGATTTTACCTTCAGAACATTTTTCAAGTTCATATAAGTTCATTTTATTAATTCTTCTTTCACCAGATTGATAAAGATTAACAAATTGAGTTTCTAAAATTTTCTAATGAAAAAGCTAGGTTTAGAAGAAGCTTAATCAATTTTTGGAAGCTACGATGCATCTTTTACATAGTCAAGTGTTTTCCTTCGTGGAAATATTGTGCACATCGTGGTAGATAAATGAATTTGTCTATGAAAACAATAGCTTTATAGATTGAAGGAGGCAGTGCTATTACGGCGTTCACATTATTCAGAGTGACTTCTACCCCTTTCAGTGACATATTTAAAAATACTCGGGTGAGTGAGTCTCCTCCCAGGAAAGTTCTCACTCATGTTAATAGTGAGAGGCAGTTGGTTGACTTGAGTTCAAATAATATCATGCTTGAGTGAAACTTTAGACTCGTCATCTCTCAAGCCTTTAGCAATCACAGGTAGAGTCTGATGAAAGCACCCCAGAAAACCGGTAATTTACGCCAACCATCGCCCTGATATAGTTTATAATGTCCTGTAATGTTCGATTAAGTGGTTCTACTACTTTTCTTTATCCATCCTACACTCCTACCATAAGATAATAAGCAATCTTGCAACATTGCTTTGTCACTGTTTCTAGAGATGTCACAAACAATACTCTCACTACAGTCAATAATAATGTGTATCTTGAAGTTGAAGTGGACTGTTTTTCCACCAGGAATTAACGTTAATGCTATTCCTGAGGATGCAAGTGTGAGAGCTATTTTGCCGCCATATCTTAACATTGCCAAAATACATATATTAAAGTTATTCCAGTTATCCATGGGGCGTTCATGAAGAACATATCTCCCGACGTGTCATTTATGTTATTTTTGACTTTCATTTATGTGATCTGCTCTTCTTCTGTAAGTTTGGGTTTATTTTCTTGGACAAAACTATCCATTTCTGATCGGCTATAATCTGTCTCCACAGTGTACTCTCTAATGTAGTGCTTATAGGTGGAATATGGAGTTAAGTAAAGCCTCACTAATTAATAGTATTTCCACCGATGGAAATAAAAAAATATATCCTTAAGGTACATCAGACAGTTATTTACTATAATAGTGTGGGGCATTTAAAACTACACTGGGGAAACCTCTATTAAAGTCCCACACTAAATCCTCAGAAAATTGTTTATGTTAATTAATCCATAAGTCAACAGTATTTGAAAGACCGCAAGAATCCAACATTAGAACCAAACGTTGTCTTAATTTTTAGGGGCTCTCAATAACGCATGTTTCTATCTAGGTGTCAACGCAGTGTGTTTAATCTTCTAAGAGATGGAAAGTTTTCACTTGATAATTTTGAATAACCTCGCTGTCATTTTTCTTTAAAGCATCCGATGACGTGTGTTCCTACACTGTTTAAAGCAGTAAGTATATCGTAACATTCAGAACTATTAGTATGCATGAAGTGTACCTACTAATTAGTTTTAATTAAAATATTCTGTAAAATTTTCAACAAGTTTCCCCATTTACTTTGATTAAAAATAACTTTTTGCTTGTTGAACATTTACAGTAGTTTCTTTACAAATTCATCATATTTACAAATTCGTGACACAATTTTTAAAAAAGCCATTAGATAAGTTTTCCTGGCATTGATGACTTGTTCGCTTAGGTTTTCAGTATTGAAATATACTCTTTAGCCACTATATAATATATGAATTGATGTCCAAGTAAATTACGAAGAAAAAACATTCATGAATTGCAAACGATAGTATGCGCCAAACGGCCTCTGAAATTCTGACGTATCTTAAAGGTTATATTCAGTTATATCCTTGTAGTCTTTTCGAAGACTAATAGTTGCAAGATCACCTTGGTTATATATTTACATTATCTAATTGTTGGACTGGACACTCCTGCAAGATTCTGAATTTATAAGCCCTCTAAACGTCCAACACTGTGGTTGTGAGTATTGAAATATCCAGCGATTTTCCACACAAATCATGTAACTATGCAACCGAAACTGTGAAGTGAAGCCATCCAACTCTGGTGACCAATATCGGTAAGATGGGTAGTCATTATCTCCTGTGTCTGCCTTGATGACTAATGGTTTTGAAAGAGCTTGTATCCATGGCCTGCATTAATTCACGGTGAAGTATTTAGCGACCAAAAGGGACCATGATCCATGTGAATGCTTACACCACAGTATATTTTGAGATCATCTTAAGGGTTCAGTAGCTTTGAGCATCTGAAGTTACACATTTGTTTGGTTTGCTCTATTCTTCAGGCAACAAATTGTATAGTCGTGAAGCAAGCCTCGTTTTAGCCACTCTACTGAATGCATGTAGCACTTGACTGCCTAAAGATCTTGCCTTTAGTAAGGAGGTCCATAAAAACTTTTAATTTCAAATGAGATATTCAGCCTCTCTCTTGTGCCTTTTGAAAGAAGATTGTTCGGGAAGATTAATTGTTTATTTCTTCTCACTTGGGCCTGATGGCATTGGTTATCTATAGTTCCAGGTGGAAATATCTTCTTACGTAACAGAACGCATCCTGCGTGTACTCGTTCAAGTACCACTGGCCTCCCGTGAAGCCGTTTGGAAGAATCACTGGCCAGTACTTAAGCACATCCAGAAGATACCAATAAGTTTCCACACTCATTCTTTGTTTCGTCCTAATTGATATACAATTTTCCGACTCTGTTTTGGCGTACATATCCACCAAAAACTGATTTAAAAAGGTAGAAAATTATGTATATGCTTATATTGATCTATTATCACTATTAAACTAAGGCAATACAATTGGATAGCAGATGATTTTGCTTACAATTTTACTCTCCTATGTTAGGAGCATAAGACACAAACATCTCTTTTATAGAACTAACGTGTGATTTATTTGCGTATTTAATAGATGGATTGTGTGAAAATACACTGTTATTTTTATCCACTATCATAAAACTACTCTATTAGCACGTATATCCATTGCTCTTTAAACTCCCACTGTATATTTAAGCCATGTCTCTCTCTATATATATATGAAGTAAGTTATGCTCGGTATTGGTATTACTATTATGACTGCCTAACAACCTCAACCCTGTGTCGTTCGACAGTTAAATGAACTTTCTGTACCTTGTTAATTTTATTGCACCTTTTCAGGTTAAAAGTACACGCTCTCCAAAATCTTCTTTTGATTCCATATCATGTGAGTGTGTATGCCGTCCCAGGTTAAAAGTAAAAATTCTGGTTCTAATTATCTAAAAAGCACATGCCACTCATAATCGAGAGCCTAAAGCTTTATTCTCTCTGTCTCTGATTCCATCTCTTTATAATAGCGCATGATGTCCTAGATCTAAAGCTAAACGTGCTTCACGATGGACGGCACCTTTCATCAGCTCTAGATGGTGACTGCATACTTCTTTGGGAGTACAAGTGACATCACAATCTTCAGTAGACTCAGCAGCTCAATAAGTGAAAACTACTTAAACATAAGACGCAATCTCAAGTACGCTAACAGTGTCTCCATTATGTCTAATATTTGTTGCTATGACTATTGAATAAATAGGTTAATCTATTTTCAAAGGAATCAAACTAAATAAACAGGATTTACATGTAAAACCATTAATGAATGGAAAAAATACCTAGATTTTAGATGAAAATCCAAACAAGCTAGCAGTATTTCTCTTACGTGAATACAATGTTTCATTGAACAATAAAAGAAATAGTAGATAATATTTACTATAAAAGAAACCAACCTAGATAAATCTTATTTACAAGCACAACCATAAAATGAATGAAAAATACATAAATTCAAGACGCAAATTGAAGCCCATTAATCATTGACATCTTTCGTGGTGGCACTCCTGCAGTGAACAAAAATATATATTGTTTAAATTTATTCATTATTTATCAACTAAACAAAACTAAATGAGTAAGTAGAATCCAAACGTAAAACGATAAAATAACTGAAGACATACCCAAACTTAACACGTAAATGCAAGTATACTAAATGTGGATCTCAAAATATAGAGGCATGGTTGCTATGAACATTAAAATAGATATTAATTATTTGTTATAAGACTTTATTCACTACATTTAATTATAAATGAATCCATTTTAATCATAAATTGTACACTGTACGTTATTCTTTAATTACTAATAGCTAACTTCTAGTCTTATCTGTGTACATCAAAGATCAAATGACAAGTCACAACCAACTTTTGTGTTTTTTTGTGTGTTTAGATGCATACAATGACTGAAAACATACATATATTTAGGAAGAATATTTAATCATTATAATATTAAAAGTTAATATAATTGGATTGATACAAATTTAAGACACAAATGTAACCAAATTAACAGTTGGTGCTTTCGTCACTGCTTTGTTGGATGAGATAGCGTGATGGTGTACAACTTAACCTAAATTTTTATAAATAAAGGGTATATCAGACTAGGTACCATCTAGATCCGATGAGTACTTTATGGGCTTACTAGTAACAAACAGACGGAGAGACAGCCACTCGAACGTATAGAAAAATTAAGAGATTCATTTTATATATAGATTCGTAATAACTGTCATACTGCTATTAATATTTGTTGACCATTTTATTAAGTTATACTAAATAGTTGAATGATTTAGTTCTTCTCTTTAAATCTATACTTATCAACAAATACCCACCTCGTTTATGAATTTAGAAAACTTAGAACACCTATTACACTTAACAAACCACACATAGCACACTTAGTACACCTAACGACCCTAATACAGCTAGTGATCATAGTACACCTATTACAGTTAGTACCTCTAGTACACCAGTATATCTAACACACCTATTAGAGCTAGTACTTCTAGTACACCAGTACACCTAACACACCCCTTACAAATGCATACATATTTAATCTTGTTCACTTAAAGCCACTTACTTTACATACGTAGTTAGCCTATTGCACATATAAAAAATAGTACAAGATGTACACATTCAAAAAATCAGTACACCACACAGTACACAGTATATTTACACTTACGACACATAGGTAAACATTTAAAGTAAGTATATCTGTTACATATAGTAGGCCTACACAAAGTTAATCTAAAACACTTTGCACACCTAGCCAAGATTTTACACATAAATGACATAATACACCCAGCAAACCCAGTACACATATTTGTACGTGGTAGGTAAAGGCACTATGTCACAAAAAGTAAAATTTTCAGGAGAGCTATTCTAATATTTTTTTCAAGTTTCTTCTAATATAGCTACCCGCCTCGGTGGCGTAGTTGGCTAACGCGCTTGTCGTGTTGAGCTCTACTGCTGAGGACGGGGAGATCAAGGTTCGAATCACGGTCGGGTCAACTGGGGGTGGTTCTTCATAAATGGTTTTCCACTCTCCCTCCACGCAAATGTGGGTTCACTTCCTCTAATTCACCCTTCCTAATCCATTAGCGTAATTAGTACCAAAGTACCCGAACGGGTAGTAAGACGGGGTGCTAAATATTATTATTTAACTATAGCTCTTCTATTGAAATAGCCTATGCAATAATATTTCTTGTAATTATTTTTTGACATCTTTACTTATTATAAATATAGTTTAAAGCTATTTTATATTTTATTTTACTTTAATAATTTTTTTAAGTAAAGGGACATAATGCCTCTTTCCTCTGACGTCTTTACTCAATATCAGGAATATACATTCAAAGAAAAAGGCGAAATGTAAGTTTTAAAAATCATTGTGTGCTTTCTTAGTATTAAAAAACAAGATTATTAATCAAAAAATTCATCAGTGTCTTCTCTTGGGTAATTTGGGGCGTTGATCACGTGTGGCAAATTTTGTATAGAAGTCATGGCAGATTGTTGGTAGGAATGGTAGCAACGAAATCAAATCATTGTAATTTTATTTGTTTATTGACAATCTTTGATTTGAAACACATTGTACGTCTGAAGGCCATGGTATTTCTTGAGCCCTTCGGGATTTTATGAAGTCAACTTTTGCGAATTCTCCATCAAACGATGACTTTAATAAAAGCTACGCCATATTTTCTCTTATTACTTCTAATTGCACACATTTTGAAAATTTCATAAGATTTTTACCAACATCAGTTTTTCTGGACACACATGGAGTTTCTTTACCAGTTAGCAGTGAATCAAAGTGTCTGAAATCTACAAGTTCCATGCTATAAACGCAATATTTGCTTGAACAGTGGCTTACAAGTTGCTGCCAATCCCATGAAATGAGAAGAAACAAATTTTTGGTCTTTTTCCTTTTTCTTTTGATTAGAGCATGCACAGAATCTGCCTCCATGTGCGTGTGACCTTTAAGTAAGAACTTTATTTTTACAATTTGAGCACACTTTTTTATAATCCAAAATAAACACATAATCATTGTTTTTTTTTTGCCGTATCAATTGTCCATCCACAAAGTCATTTCCTCGACGTTTGAGTTTGGAATCACACTATCAGCCCACTTAAGCAAATAAAAAGCAATTTTATTGCCCCCCTCGCTCATTTGGTCTCATCCCACACTATACAATGAACAGATGACTCTGATGAGTCATATAGAGTAAATGTCAGAGGAAATAATTTTATTTTATAAAAACTTATTCTATTCGTTATGAGGGGTTTTGTTAAATATTTTTGTAAATCACCAGTTAAAACCTTGTAATTTTGATTCCCTTTAACGGTTTTATAGTCTGAACTCTTTAAATCATACCTCCATTTTGACTCAGTACATTGAGCATCATACTACGCTATAATGTGGTAATTTTCGGTTTGACTTAAGTCACCTTTGAGTTTAGCTTGATATGAGTCACATGTGTCACAAGAGTCAACTTCTGGTGCTTTAAATGAAAGCTTTACTTGAGTTTTGAACACATTATGGTACTGCCATTTTTCTGAAACTTTTTTTTATCTACTTTCATTTCTTTTCAGGAATCTAAGTATAAATCATATATTTTTTCAACATTTAACTCTGTTCCCAAATTTTCTGTTTCGATTTTTTCCCTACTGCAGTGGTTATCGTATTGGGGAAAAGAGGAAATATGGCTCATAAAATTCTAAATTACATCATCAGGGGTTTCGTTAGACAGAGTGTTTTTGTTTCTTTGGTTTGGTTTTATAACACCTGGTAGTGTGTTCTTTAAATTTTAATAACAACCTTGTTAGAAATATCTAAGGTATTGGGGAAAAAAAAAGTCTTCCATACTCTCACCTTGTTATTATTGACAGTAAAATGGCAAAACAAAGTATTTTCTTTGTTTTTGCCAGAATCAAGATTTTATTTCCTAGAACGAACAGTAGGTAGGCTAAGAATGAAAGACCAACTTAAATACGAAATATCGACAAGCTCTATACAAAAATATAGTTTAACTCTTCAACTGCCAATCGTCGAAAGTTTACGATCAAAATCTGTTGTGGTAGTGCCAATCATCAATTTTCGAGGATAAAAACACGGTAATGGTTATTGTTTAATAATAACAAAAACATCCAAGTTTAACAAGTTACATACATAAACAAAATTAAACTTTATGATTTTCTTCTCCTTATTATAGGTTTGGTTAGGTTACGAGATGCAAATTTCTAAAATAATAATTAATTATTATTACTAAAGTATTTTACTTACCTTTTTATGAAGTACTTGCAGCTTCAAAACCTATTTACTTTAATTGCCACCCTCTAGAATTTCCAGAATTCATTTTAACAATCTAAAACTTAACAAAGTAAACAATCTACGAGCAACTGGTATTTTGGAAAACAGACAGCAAGTTTGAGGTTAGTAGTAGTGTTGCCAGATTGACTAATGAAATTTCCCCCCTAACTGAACCTGAATTTCCCCCAAAAAATACCAGTTTTCTTCTTAAAAAGATATGGATGAAAAAAATGAACCAAAATATATAGAAAATTTTACAAATGTTTACAAAATAGATTAAACAAAATAGGACATAATGAAAATTAATGAAAAACAGTTTCATGTAGGAAAATTTTTGGGGAAAGATTAAACACTTATTTCAGTTTTACCCTCTGAAAATCTCCCTAAATAATTTTACCCCCTAAAAAATCCTCAAAAGTGTTAAAATCATAATATCCTTCACACATTAATACACCTATTAAACCTCGTTTAATTTTTACGCCCATTATATTTACCTGGAGCACGTAGGAAACTTAGTAAAGCTATTACATATATTACATAATTGTAACATAGTAAATTCTTGAGAGATAAAAAATCGTATAACTTCATTCGAAGGATAAGTAAGGCCTATTGTGCCCATGTATATTTTGGAATGTAAAATAACTCTGAGAATATGTAAAAATACCTTTCCCGGAAAAATTAGTAGGCTATATCAAGCTTGCTCATTGAAATACTCTTGTTCTGATATAATAATTAATCAGTCATTTAAGAAAGTGAAAGTTAAATACCTAAAACATTTATTATTTTATTTATACACTTCGGATAGGTTTATATAATTGATTCTCATTACCCACTCGGGTTATGCGCATACGTACTAGCTACGTTAATGCATTGATGATTCAAGGGAGGGGGTGGGGGGGCTGGGCAATAGGGTTTAATTTTAAATTATGTATACTCGCTCTTATTTGTGTAGAGAAAGAGTATAAAACCATTTAGGATAATCCAACCTTTGTACAGTACGACAGGGATAAGAACCGTAAAAAACTAAGTTATTGTCACTGCAGTAAGTGGGGTCTTTAAAAAAATCTAGGTCAGATAGTCCTTTAACCTTGGCAAAAAGTTGGGTTGGATGCAAATTATAATCTGGGAAATTTATTGACTTTTCTGACAGTGGATGATAGTTGTACTTCTCACAGAATCTCCCCCTATATAATTCTAAACGCTTGGTTATTTCGGTATTTTGTGGATTGGTGAATACAGATGAAAAAATAATTAATCAAAATAATGTATAACAGATATTTTGCTTTTGCTGAAAGGAATAGGGAGGTTCTTGTATCTCGGTAGATTTGTTATGTCAATATCTTAGGAGTTATGCAATATTCCTCGAAAATATTGTTAATAATCCCACAAAAATTTTTTTACACATAAGACCTTTAAGTTTTCACAAACTTTTTCTTAATATGTATTTAACAAAAAATCATATCTATCATAAATAGAGCCTGAAGTTGGTGTAACATCAAACATGTGGTCATAGAAGATTAAGCTATTATCAAATAAGGAGAAGGGAATGAAAATAAACAATATATAATTTAGTCATTTATTACTTATTACAAGTCAAATTTGAACATTATTTACAATTTAATATTACAAACATTGAAACCAGTCAAATTAAAATTAAATTAACTTTCAAGTCAAGCCTGACTAGACTATTGTGAAATATATGAAACCAATACTATATGTTAATTATATTGTTTAAAGAATATGTTTGCATATTATTCCTTTTAATTAATCTAGTTCGACTAAATAAATAGTTTATTAAATTGTATGGTCACCAAAATATATACATATCTTTAATGCGTGGAATTTAAATAAAAATTGATATTTATTTGAAGTGTTTTCATTAGAATAACAATTGATAGTGAATATAGCTATTTAATAATTAAAACAAATGATTTATTTATTAAATTTTCTCTATTTAACAAAGTGAATAAATAAAAAATAATTTAAATATATTTTTTTAATTTACAGATTTAGGTAAGTCGGTAACTTTGCAAAAGGATAATAAATATAAAACGCAGTCTTTAGCTCTTATACATGAAGACACGAGAATGTATCCTCTTCGAGCAAAGAGAACTTGAACATAAAGGGTATTTTCTGATGTCTATAGAGTGAACAGAAACCAACTTTTGACCCTCTCCCTCCCATTACCAATTCCATTCGTACTGCTCCAACCTCTTCACTCCCTTCAAATCACCCAACATACCACCCCCACCTCACCACCTCAGGCTTGGATATTATACAAATCCTCTCCGCGACAACCAGAATGTAGTCTATATTGTAGGAAGAGAAAGGATTTTGGATGGTTAAGGGGGCGAAAAGGGTCGCCACCGCTTTCTAATTTGCATCAGAATCGGATGGCACTACCAAAACACAAGTCACCCTAAAATCCATGTGGCTCTCTCCGTCTGAAGTGTCGTGTCATCTACGTCATCATTCCAATCAGCCAATCTGAGAACGCAGACTTTGTTACGATCTATCCTTCTCTGTTAATTTATCTCTCTCTCCTTCATATCGAGATGTCCAGTTTATTTACAATATACGTTTTCTTGAAATTAGGAATGGTTGGCCACTAGTGGAAGCAACAAATCTATGGATCTCCATCTTCTACGAGAGGCTATATCCATAAATTATGAATCCAGGTAAGGAAGACTAAACAGTGAAGCTCATTTGACTGTGGAAACGACTGATAAATTGTTTTGTAGAGCTGGAATATTAGAAAAAGCAGTATTATGAAATGATTAAATTGTCTCATTAATTAAAAAAAGAAACTCTATTTCTTGATTTTAAACTAGAATATAGAATATAATTATTATTTAACAATACTTTTGTCAAGTCATGGGCGTTTTTGAAACAGACGAGGGCCCTACAGTAGAAAAAAAGTTTATTCCAAATACCTTAATCAGTAGCTGAATATTTGCAATCCTAAGAAAACTAATTATGTAATTATATTAGAAAAACGTACCTAAATTATAAGAAAGAGAGTACATAGATAAACACATTGACCCACAACGGTGGTCACATGGTCTATAACGTATCTCTTACAATATATTATACTATTTAGAGGAGAAGGAAGGCCGGGTGCAAATACCGGTAGAATGTATTAGGTTTATTTTAGTTCTAAATTGTTTTATCCTCTATCTCCCCTCAAATTGGTGTACATTTTCTCTAAACTCAACCTTCCTTAAACATACCATATAAGTGTTAATATGCCTACAACTCGAAAGGGTAGTAAGAAGAATTGCTAATGTATACATACATATATATATATATAAATTTATACACATATATAGCATACACATTTATAGTTATATCTATGGAATTAATGTCGATTACTGCTTCATATTGACTGACGAAAAATATTTTTAAAATAATAATTAATATCGATCCAATTAAGTTCAATAAATATAGTGCGTTATAAAAACCAAGTGTTGCTGATACAAATAGTTTATTCGTAGCAAAGGGACACTTTTATCATCTTTCAAATTTCAAGTGAATATTTCTCCCCTCAATCTTTTTTTTTCGAGGGAAGAGAGAACTCATAACTGTACATCACATGTGTTCAATTCAGATACATAACACATATATCCAGTCTCTATATATGTGTGTCCCCCCTCCATACATACTCATACCCATCACCTTTATAGAAGGCCATACATAGCTGTCCGTGAATTTAATTGATCAGCTAGCGGTAATATCTGTCAAAGTGACACTTACGCCCGTTAGTAGCCAACACACAGTTCCCCCATACCAACGATTCCGTATTAACCACAAAGTTACATATCAACAAAATACTGCCTACACTCACACATACAGAGATACATTGCAGAGCTAGGTTAATTACTTTGGGGTAAAGTGATTTAGTGAACGGGGCTTGCGTTTGATATGTTTCTTTTCAAAGTTATTTTGGGGTTTGTTCTAAATAATCAGTATTTTTTGAAGGACCTCTTATTCTGCGTGTTTCATTCATACGTTGGTTTATATGACGTACAATAGGTATGAATTATTTTTATATTGTATATATATATATGTATATATATATATATATGTGTGTGTGTGTATGTAACATTTTAAAGAAACGATTATTTAAAATATTTAATATAACAAATTATTTATAAGGTAAAAATGAGAGGTTTTAATCATTTCAGTTTTATTTTATAATTTATCTCTTTCTATGACATAGCTCATCCTAATTTTATCACAATCCTAAGAATCTTTTCTTCAACCTCGTTGGCTGTTGACGAGGTTACTTACTACAGTATTAACTTACAGACTGCCCTGCAATGCATTTAATAAATATTAAGGTACTATAGCTATGTCTGTAGATTTAAACGTATGAGCCCAGGTTAAAATAGTTTAAAAGTATTCTGTGGACACGTTGTATTTATAAAATTGCATCCCTAAAATACTATTAAATTTATGACCTTTAGTAGTGATATAAATTATTTTGACGGCCAAATTTAGATAACCTCTCTTCATATCTATCAGGATGCGTTGAGAGAGGATTAAGTGTAGCCGTCACAGGTAGGAACTATGTCTTGATTATGGGATTTGGAAAGTCAATTTTATTGTATAAGGTGGCATTAAGTATAGTGAAGGAATAGTATAATCTTTATGTTAAGGTTTTAGTGGCCTTTGAAAGATTTAGAGGACCAATAGTCTCAATGTCGAGACCAAAGGACACTCTCAGTGCATGCATGCTAATTATTCGTTATCATGGAAATGTGCCCCACATCCTAGCTATTCTAGATCAATGGAACGGCTGCCTGCACTAGTCCCATGCCATATTGAGGTTCACACACCCCTCTGGTAAATAAACCAATCTCAGCAAGATACAAGTAGTGCTCAGTGATTCTCACAGCTAGGTATCCTCATAAAGTATAGAGAGATCCGTGACGAACTTTTCCCTATATACTCATATTAAGGATACAATCATTACATCACTCTCAAGCTCTGGACTATCGGGATCCATAACAATTGATACAACTAAAGTTGATTGTATGAATAATTAATTTATAATAACTACCGTACATTGCACTTTCCTAAGTTATCTAGTTTTAATATTACACATAAAAAGAAAGTATAATTAAAATTCCTATGAAAACTTTTTACACTCCCTTTCTATGATCGATTGAGTCTCCAAATGTGCGTATACACAAGACTCGGTGTGAGAATATTTGGCCGAGTCACCGAGAATAGTTGGAAACCGGCCGCTGCATGACGCCAGGTACGAAACAATTTAATCAAATGTAAATAAGACTTGTTACTGAGAAATGTAAATAATAACTGTAAATATAATTTGTTAACCAAAGGAAAATAAAATGATTACATTTATCTCAGTTCGTAGCTTCATTTCGGTAATTAGCTTTATGAATTTCTAGAGAAATTTAATATTTTTACCTGTCAATTCACCGATATTTTCTGTTAAGCTGTACCGATACCAAATATTTACAACTCTAGTTGTATCGGTCTCAATGGCAGAGAAAGAAGTAATTCGACTATTCCAATCTAATGCTAGTAGTTATATCAAAGACACCATAGTGGATATCCATTCTTAGTATGACCGACTTGGGTAGTCTGTGACGGTGGGGAGTGAATGCTCCTGAGTGTGTCTGAGACAGGATTCATCGGGACTCAGCTCCGGCGCCTTTCTGAAGTTCCCGGCGGCGCTATTTCAGTCGTGTGAAAAAAACAATTGCAAAGACAGTCAAGCAGCCCACGCCACAGATTGGCAAAAAGGTTGATGTCTTAGTTATCAAGTGCGTGTAGGACATTATTATTTTGGTTATTTTCAGTGTAAATAGAGTTAATTTGTTCCTGTACTTGTTTCTATCCTTCCTGTGTAATAAAGAGTATTTCTAGTTCTTCGTTTCCTGTAACCCACGATCCTCTCTTTATGTTTACTATTGGGGCCATTTGGGCCAATATGTGTGATGGGGAGAGTTTTTTTTAAATTATCCCTCTCCCATCCTTACGTTTGGAAACTATCAGCCCGTTAAGAGCGCCAACTTAACTTTTATGTAGGGTTTTGTTTATCAAGCGAACTAACCACTGAGGGCCCCAAGAGGCTGGTGTTCACTTATTTTCAATCTGTTGGGTTGTTAATGTATAGTTGTTGATGTTTAAGGAATATATTCTTATAAACAAAACAAAAGATTACTTCTGTGTTTAGAAACAAAATTGAGCAGAAACTGAATATATATCACACTTGTAGTCAGGGTCATAATTGACTATTGGTATTGGATCAAATTGTAGAAGTTGCTTCGGCGCCTTACAGTGGGTGTCAGCTGGGAAACTAATGCCGCCATCGGTGACCTACCCTAAGGTTGTGGTGGAATACATATTGGTGTGATGCACCGTCTTACAGTGGACCTTGTCTCGGGAACCAAGCGGAGATACCCAATGTAAATAAAATAGAAGGTAGCACCAGTTGTAAAAAGACATATAATTGTCTGAGCGTGTGACGTCACTCAGTACACTATCCAGCGCTTAAAGTCGTGTTCTCACGTGTGTCTTTCAATGAATAATTTCAAGTGATTCATTTTTAATAAAAATAAACGGAATCTGTTCACAAGTGTAATTTCTCATAATGATTATGTTGAAAATAATCAACTACTGTTTAATTTACTAAAATGGCGTTACGTTATGTTTTATTTGATACAAGTCAGCACTTATATTCCATAGACTTTCAAATTGTCTGTAACAGTCCAAAAATGGGTCAGCTTGTTCGCATCGCCACTTAAATACAATTTTTTAGAAATCTTATAACAACACACTGTCTGTAAATATATAAATAAATCTTTACATTTAAATAAAAACGAAACCATTAATTCTTGTATTTGTACACACTGATCATTTTGTTTTCATTTTTCGATAATGATAAAATTTTACAATTTAAAAAGTATAACTACTTTTTACTTTTAATGAAAGGGTTAAATAATAATTCAACCAAATGAAATGAGTGTTCTGACGTTCATTTTGTATTAATCGTCAGTGAATCACTGAAAATGACACGTGAGAACATGGATTGACATTCACAAATCTTTATGGAAGATAAATTAAGCCCTTTATAAATAAGTATTGTTATAAATTATAATATCACTTTTGGGAACATTAAATTTATTAATACATATTTAAAATCTACAATAATAAATGAGAAAAATCGAAGAGTTACACTTAAAAAAACTATTGAAATACGTTCAAAATTACATACATGTTGGAACCATTGTAATAACACTGGCAACATTCAATTTGTTTTAAGTTCTTGGTATTTTAGTTAACTTTCAATTTATCATCACAAATATAAAAGTCACCATCAGCAAAATGGATGGAACATATTCGAGCAAAATTTGTATTAATTGTGTCTTCCCTTTTACATTTGATCTCCAATGTACGGACAATTTTTGGACTTTTAAGAAAGGAGTAAAACTATATATTATTACCCTTGCAATTTCGTTGATTATTTACATAGTGCAACAGCAAAGCTAGGCATTTTTTATGTCTGTTTGAAAACACATGTAATTACAATTGAAGAACGTGCGAGAATAAATGAGCAAAAAGCCTAAAAGTCTGATGGTCCAACAATTACTTGCCATACCTACGTAAATAAATTAACAAAAAGCCTTAAAGTTTGATTGTTCACCAATGACTTGTATTCTATGTATTATGTTATATAAAAGAAAAACTATTATAAACTAATAAACAGCTTGATAAGAACAATAAAATTACATATAGGCCTAGTTAGTATTCATACATTTATTTAGTAATATAGTTAATACTATTGAATCATTAACTAGAACATCCCTGCTGTATTTTATATTAGTATATTAAAACAGATACTTGAGTGGTAAGCATAATAAAGTAACTAACTATACACGAAAAAACCACTACCAGGCACAAATAGATAAATAATCATGAAAATAAATGAAAGGACCGTCTGAAACACACGGACCGCACGACATACTACTAACTGCTGTGTACTGGGTGACGTAGTTTCGTGGCTGACGTAATCAATGACATCAACCAATTCTTCCAAATGGCGCTACCTATCTATTCTCTTTACATTGGAGGTACCCACCCATCATCAGCCGAATTCGTTTTTCCCCAATGACAGTGTCGAGTTTATCGATGGCATCGGTGGTATTCACTACAACCATGGTGTGCAGTGTGACTGCAGCTACAGTCTTCATGGTCACGTACAGCTGGAACCACCAGGCGATAAACGAGCTAGGGGCCTATTTCTACCAATAATTATGCAGTCATTTGGATGACAGGCTGGCGGATATCCTTTACAGCACAGCCTAGGTCATGTACGGACTGGGCCTCACTACACTGAACCTGGGACATTGTGTGTCTAGTCAATATTTTTGAGTTGAGGCAAAAAAATATATATTTGTTTTAGAGAAAATTACTTGAGGCAGCCGGTATCCTTTCATTTGAAATTAATTTTCTCCCCCTAAGAAATAGGAGATATGATCCACCAATTTTGCCGAAATGCATTCTACGAGTATTTCAAGAGGTATGTAGATAATATACCGCTTTATAGTAAATGCATTGATTTACCAGGCTGTGTCAAAGTGATAGATTCGAATAATTGATTATAAAATAACAAATTAAATATACTTTATGACTAAGAGGAGACAATCAAGTTGTATTTCAGATTACAAACCAATACAAGTGAAATTATATGGTGTTAGAGAGTATTTTCAGCCTTGAAGAAGAGAAATGCCTGCCTAACTCTTACAACTAAAATGAACTTTGAGCACTATTGCTATCTCATCTTTTGAATAAGAGAGGGGATTTCTAAAATAGACTTGGAAGTAACCCCAGTTTGACCTCACCTTTAAGTGAAAAAAATAACGTCCTTATTATTAAAAAAAACAGTTATAACTTCATAAGTCACATTCAACCCTCCAAAATACTTCTGATCATGGCTGATTCAAGGATTTCTTTCAACTGTAGATACAAAAAGCAAGTGGTGGAAGGAAATCAAAGAAATATTTGTAGCTATATAAAAAGCTCTTGCTTTAAGATTCACGTCCTAAGAGATATTTTGTTCCTATTTGCAAAAAAAGTTTTTTTTTTCTCAACACTGGCAATGTGCATTTGATTTTTATGTAATTTTAATTTGATAAATATTGATCATCCATCTCTCCTCTTTCAATCATATTTTAGAGTTACATCACATATTAACCCGAAAAATGTCCTGTACTCATGTACTTTTATATAAAATATTTTACGTACACACTGTAGGATATTTGATATTTTGGATCCCAACTTGTATATATTGATTTTTTAAATCCAAGATAACCATAAGTAAATTATAGAAGTTGTGCTTAGTCTCATATATTTTTGTAAAGTTTACTTTGACTATTTATTTATCATGTTAATGAAGGGTTTATTTTCTAAATACTTAAATAAAGCCTTTTATATTCCAATTCAATTTGTTCAATTATATTTCGTTAAATCAACATAAATCTTTACCGCTTCGGTGACAACGTGTTCTAACGTGCCACTTTCATATTGATCTAGACTGTCAAAAACAGGGAGATGAGTGTTCGATAGCGGTGTGCTGTACTTAGAGTGGGATTGCCTAAACTGTTATCCACTTTCCATCCACGTAAATGCCGGCGCATCTCCTCTAAATTAAGACCTCATAATCCCTAACCCATTAGTGTAAGGCGTGCATAGTCGTATAACCCGAACGGATAGTAAGACGCGGAGATAAAAAAGAAAATGTGTATTTATAATAAAATATGTTCTTTGTTAATTATTTTTCAATCCATAAAATGTATATTTAAATTATATTTTATTTTATGTATACTTGAAATAAAACAATAACTTTCATATACAGGCATAACTATAAAGATGGATACTTGATAGGGAGTAATAAATTGTAGTAATTTTATCATATATATGGTAGGGGACCTGAGGGTCTAGAGGTCAGATTTTATGCTGGCGGCCGGGGCTCAATCCCCGGTACCGGCATAGATTTATCTGATTACCAAACCCTTCCTTCACCTCTGACAAGACATCTTGTGAATGTGGGGAATGCCGGACCTCCACCGTGGTTCGGATTCCACGTTAAACTGTAGGTCCTCCATTTCATCTCACAATCACCCTACCATTACACATTAGCGTAAGTGCGTATAACCCGAACGGGTAGTAAGACGCGGTGCTAAAAATAATAATCATATAAATGAAGGTCTTTTTTTATTATTATTTAGCGTATGTCATCAGAGCTGGTCGGCTAGACAGCTATACATCCCTAGTCTTCAATTGTCAGTTGTGGATATGTAACTGTCTTCTGAGGTCGGGGAACTCTGATTGTTCAGTTGGTTTCCTCGTTACGGTGAGATGATATGATGATAATTATGATGCTGATTATGTGTTGCCAGTAGAAGTCTTAGACCTATCTTATCCCCAAATAACCATATCGTGACAACTATAGGAACAATTCTCCTTCGGGAAAATACCTATGATGCCCCCAGGAACTAAACCGGGATACTTCAAGATTAGTAGCCAGGAATGCTGACCATTAAACTAAGAAGCTGGCCTGTAAAGGCCATTAATAATTATCACAGTTGATAGATTTTAAATTTCTTATTATTTTGAAATTAAATCAGGACAATAAGGGTATTGAAAGAAATTCTTAAAGGTTTTTAAGAAAATATTCAAATTAAAAATGTCTTAATACATCTACGGGCGGGCTACTATTTATTAGTTTGTTGAGAATATGTGGATTAAATGGGTACGTCATAGTTTCTTGTTTTTCTAAGACCACAATTAAATAATGAGTGCCAAATTTTTGAAATATATTGATTAGAAGTAATTATTAGTTAGAAGAAAAATAATATATAAACTAATACACTACAATTACGATGGCAACTTCCAACCTTATAGAATATATATATAATCACCGCGTTCTACTACCCGTTCAGTTTATTTGCATAAATACTAATTATGCTATCATGTTTGGAATTAGGATGCTTGAATTTAAAGAAAGTGCACCAGTACAGAGACTGATATATATATATATATATCATATATATATATATATATGATATATATATATATCATATATATATATGATTATATATGTATATATATATATGATTATATATGTATATATATATATATATAATTCAATTTATCTTTAGTTGTGTTTAACACTAGTATTTCCATTATATCAGCTTACTTTCGTAAGCTTTATTCCTATATTTAGGTTTTGGAAAATGTTAGGACCTTTCAAAAACTGCTAGTAAATAATACGAGCGCTAGCAGTCATTCATATTACACTTTTTTCTTTTTCTAGCCGTATTCCACTTTTTATTAATATAGATATTTTTTTCATAATATTTCCAGAGTTTATATGCTCCAATATGGCTTGTCATGTTAGGAAGGACTTTGATATTTGATTTAGAAATATTTGTTGTATCTGGATAAATATTATTTTTCCCCCATCTCATATAGGCTTTATATTGAAGAAATTCCAAAGATTTGTAACGGAAAAGAATTAAATAGAAAGAAATATGTGTTTCTGTTGAAGTCGGAAGGGTGAAAGGCGGGAAAGAAGGAATGACGGGAATGCGCCACACGTTGGATTCGGATCACGGGAAAGATGAACTTATCTAAGAGACTCAGTTTCAGTTTTACCATTGTTTTACCAGTGGACAGATGCGTCTTGAACAGGGGGTTATACGCATCTGTTTTTTAAATTAGAAGAGAACCGCCTCCTCTTTGTGAACTTAGGGATGCTCCTTTAATATACTGTATCATATATTGGTGGAGGGTTGCTTATTTGGAATTGTTCTTCTCATTTTTCACTTAAAATTTGAATTAGGAACTAAAATAAATGTTGTTAACTAGCTTAGAAGCAGTTATTTATTTACTCCATTTTGTATGTAGGTGAATCCTTCTATGGCATTTGTAATTTACTAATGTAGAGAACCTCATTATAGTATTTTATATTGAGAACAATAACTTATAAGTATGATAAAATAAAATAAAATGACAATTTAAGATATGCTAGTAATTTTTAAACATTTTATTTAATACTTTAATATATGTATTAATATGTGTAAGGAGAAGTATAATTTTATTTACTTTTCACGTTTGTAAAAATTTTAAAGTCTAGAATTTGTTGTTCAGACTTTAAAACTAAATGATGAAATAATAATATTAGTAATCATAGGAAAAAAGTGTGAGCTCTCTTCAAAGATTTATGCTGACTTCTCAATAATTAAAATAATCTACCAAAAACTTTAAAGGGATATTCATAAGACGCTGCTCAAAACAAGTTCTCCGTATTAAAAATATATCGGTGTGCAGTACTTGATACATCTATTCTAAAGTAACTGATAGTATGTATTTACCACAGGCTAGCTAGAACCCTTCAATGTGTAGTTACAGAGGAAACATAATGTTTAAGATCCAGCAATGTACTATTCATATTATGGCCACTACAGTTTTATCGAACAGACAATAGGTCTCGATAATATCAAAACAAGCCCAAAGAACCAATGACACCATATTTGGCATAGTTTTACAATGAAAATATTTACATATGAGTCAGGAACACATCTATACATTAATTGTATACATGTTTCATACTATATATATAGATATAATCGAAAGCCCTGACTGACTGACCGACTGACTAACTCATTACTAACTCTCCCACGTCCCACAAAATTATAGTGTAATAATTTAGCACAGGTGTTCCTTTTAAGCTAGTTAGGAAAAGTAAAGATATTTCATTACAATTTTTTTGTCATTAAGGGGATAAAAACAGGGTAGCTACCTTAATCAATAATATTGCTCTATAAACCCTTTTTAATAGTTTTTTTATAATAATGCATTCGAAAAAATAAAGCAACTAATTTTAACCACGTAGATGCTTTTAGGGTTGGGAAAAAATCCATACAGACAATTAATTAAAATATTTAATTACGTTTTAATATTCAACTCCAAGAGAAGGTAGAAGTATGTAGTTTATATTTTGCTAAATTTTGTGGTGTTTGTAGTGTCTGTGTGAGTGAGAGGGCCCGTCCTGGAGCGGTGTTTGATCTGGGGGAGTGGTGGGAGGGGGGACCTGTCCAGCCGCGTTCAGCTGATAACGCCCTAAGGCAGTAGACAAGGGGGCCTGCTGAAAATAAAACTCCCCGTAAGAAACGATACATGGTCACCTCCTCGCGGTGTTTCTCGGGTAGCGCTAAGAACCATGCCATTAAGCTTAAAACCAAAATTCCTCATTTTTATTCAAAAATAAATAATAGCACTAAATCTCGTGCGAGTAACGGGAATTCAGCTAGTTTTAGTATAAATTAACTAGAGTAATAATAATGTATATTGTAGCGGTATTCCAGAAGATATTATCTTACATTATTTTGATGATGTATTATAAATACGAGGCCATTAAGAAACAACTTAGTTAAAAAAAATTTTTTAAGCCTTATCCATGATTGAACTAGTTCAAAAATATATTATTTTAATTTTCTGACCAAACAAATTCTTTCTTATTGAATTAGGATCTATTTTCTAAAACAAACAAGTAAATTGATTATTTTTGTTGTTAGTGAAAGTTTAAAAATAATATTTGTTCTTTCTTAAATATGATTAATTAAAGTTGGGATGAAAGTACCGCAAGCAAAGGCCAATGTTTTGGCACTTTTTATAGAAAAATCTTTTTGGGGTAAAATAGACCAAATATTTATTTATAGAAACATATAATTTATATTATTCACGTCAACAGTTGTTGAATATCTATCATGAGCGCAGTGGCCCTATCCAACAACATTTTTAAATAAAAAGAGAATGCTTTCATGAAATTCCAAGAAACCATTGACATATTATATTCAACAACTGTTGGGGTCACCATGTTAAAAAAATTAATATCTATATTTTTATAAAAGCGACAATTGATTTATTCGACCAAATAAATGTTTTGCTATAAAAACTGGAAAAATACAGATCTCTTCGTGCGTTCCCTACAAGATAATTGGGTCTGCGTTCCCTACAAGATAATTGGGTCAATGTTATGAGGGAGGTTTTTTTAGAATCAAATTAGAAAACCCGGTGCAATAATGCGAAAACATAATTTTCGCTTTATTTTTGTGAGAATATACAAGAAACCAAATAAAGAGTGTGAATTGAAGTATGGAAATATTATTTTTCTCTATACTGCCTATTAATAACATAATCTTTTTTCATAAGTCTACTCACGCTATTAATTTTTATAAACAATTTTTTGTACCTCCTAAAAAATATATGAAACTGGATATGTCTCGTTATTGCACCTTGGTCTTAAATTGCGCTGTCCTATATCGATTAAATTAATTTATTTTTAGCACCGTGCCTTACTACTCATTCAGTTTGAATAAAGTTTAATCTGTAATCGATTTGTGTAAAGGGATAGTGAAAAACAATGTAGGAAAATAAGCAACTCTTAGTACACTCGGTCAATGTTTGAGCCCAAGTTTCCCCAAAATCGGTAGTCCAGTCTATTTCAATAGTCCCGCCTTAGACTACTCGACCACTGAAGAAAGCTTCATTTACTTAGATTTAGCATACTGCATATTAGGTTACGGTACGTTGATACAGTAAGTGATGACCAAATTGTAGTTATGTCTTTTCAATGTTCGTGTCTATTTTTAGTTTTGAGTTTGGAAGGTCGAATATCAATAAATATCTTACGTTTCAATGCCAACAATATATTCTTAAGACAACTTTATGTATTTAGACCTTTTTTATAAATGGCTGTGATTTTAATTTATTTCTAATTTTAATTCTAATTTTACACATTTGTAGTCCTCGATTTTGTCGGAGTCAGTACCCGACGGGGTCAATTTAGGAGAATCTTACTTCATAACATCCATCCTACTTAGTTGTTCCTCTTTAAGTGAGATCTTGGGCATAAACAACTACCCTTTAATTTACGTCATTTATTCCGCAACACATAATTTATTAACGCTAAACTCCGTTACTATATGGAGGAGTTATTTTTTGCATCTTTACATCCCCATGATTTGCCATTTTAAACGTGTGATTATTTTTTCCCTCTGCTTCACTCTCCATATAATTTATCAGTGAAATAATAAAGTAACAATTCTAGCTCATAAAGAAAACGATCAGTACACAATTACTGTATATAACAAAGAGATACTCTGACTGTTTCAATAATTGTAGTTATAAGTCACTTTTTAAGAAAAACAACTCTGTAAACTATGAAGAAGATTAAAGAAGGTATTTTTCTAACTGATAAATTTAAATTCAAAATACCCCCAATAGTGTATAAATAATGGTAAAACACATATTAATATAAAAAAATACGATCATTCATACTTGTTTCATATATGTGTCCCAGAGTGTATGATTATTAATAGGCAAGAATATTTATAAACACGAAAAAACTAATCACGCTAAACCATTTTATATAAAATTAATTTTTTTAATAAGTTTATTTCTTAATCATTTATTAAAGGACAAATTTTTAATATTCATTGATTAAAACATTTGAAAGTTAAACGTGTAAAGCATTAAATCTTATGTGGTCATAAGTTATTGTAAGTTTTTGTATGTCCTAGCGGATGTCTCTGTTGTAAAGATTTTTGTCTAAACTCAATGGCTATAAATATTTTCATATTTATCTTTTATTAGTGATCTTTTCTACAATTATAACACTTTTTTTTATATCTGCTATGTACAAACAGTTAAAATGTAATTAATTTATAAATGTGTATTACAATTTTATGTTAATTTAAACCGCACTGAACATGTTAAATATAATTACTTTTTCCAATGCTATTTACTATCCGTAGGGTTATAGGTAAATAAAATAATTACACTAGTGCCTCAGATATAAGGATGGTTGAATTTAGAGGAGGTGCACCAATATTTGAATTAAAGGATAGTGTAAAGCACTTCAAGAAATTAGGCCGAGCTACGCCTTAGACAAAACAGCCATCGTTCCAGACTGTTTTTAATTAACTTATAATTCATTCATAATTTGAAATCAATATTCAAAACCTTAATACATAATTACATAATATTTCTCGCTAATAGATATGGTAGGTATATATTGAACATATTACTTTGTAGTTTTATTCAGTTACATAAAACTAACATATTTATTCCATATATTATATTTATTTTTATTGCTAAGTATTTTATATTTTATGATTAGATAGGTTTTAGTAATAGGATTCTCTATGATCATTGGTGCATTATGATGACAAACAAAATTTCAAATTTATTTTTTCATTATGAAGTCTATTTTTTTAATATACTATAGCCAATAAAAAGATTCCCTCTAAAAATATCCTTTAGGTTAGAACTTTAAATGAATTAAGGTTAAGGTTGATTGAAATAATTTATATATATATATATATATATATATACACAATATAAATTTCCTATACAAACCAATTTCATTGGTTAATTTTACATTGGATCTTCATAATGGTAAGTATACCTAGATGTTTTATGCCACTTCTGGTCTGCAAAGCTATACTAATTTGTTATATTTTTTGTTGTCACACTTATTACTATAAGTGATAAAACACAGGAAAAAAAAACAAATGTTCATAATATGATTTAAATATATCATTAAGATAAAATACATAACATTTTGAAAACTCAAACATTTTACTTTATAATTTACTTTTTACATTACTGCTCATAAATTAAAATTGATTGTATTTCATAACATTAATTCATTCAATCCGGCACACGCCTTGCACTCCAACTAATATATATTTTTTGTACGGCCATATAAAATTTGGAGGTTATAACTACTTATTACAGTATTGTTTCTTTATTATTTTTAATATCGATTAGTTTATTGCTCTTGATTAAAATATCATCTATCGAGTTGTATGGTGTCGATCGAATCTATTCCAAAATACTGGTGTTGAATAAATATTATTATTTATTCCTCACAAATATAAGACATATAATATTTAGAAAATTTTTCAAAAATAAATTCAACTGTTGCCAGTAACATGATTTTTAGTCTGTTAAGATGAGAATAGGAGTATTACGCTTTTAGGCTATTCATGGCGTGAGGCCTACCATTGAAGAATAGGGTATGAAACAAAAAAAATCTAGCGAGTGTCTAACATGCTCACTAGTTGGGTCTTAGGCTTTTTAGGAGGCAAATGTACTGATAGAATTATACGGTAACTTGCAATTTTAATATTTATAAGATTGTAGTCTGGGACGCCTTTCAGGGCACCAACTCCGTTGCGTCTTCAGCGCGGGTAATTCTAAATCTTTTTTCCATGGGATGGATTGACATAAGCTTCCCTCTCAGTGCAGTTAAATCCGATGTGCATGTGCACACACACGATGGCATCGATATCATCCCAAAAATATGAATAAATAGACCCCAAATATAATTTAATTTAAACAAGTTAGTGTTATGTTTCTATGGTTGTTTAGAGTTCTAATGGATAAGTGTGTGAGGGATTCTTACTAGGACATGGTTCGTGTGCATATGGACAATGTGAATGTATGAACGCCCTAAATGCCGATGATTCCATATTAATGGCTGAGAATGAAAGTGAATTGAAGCATGCATAAAATCGTTTGAATATGGGGACCGAAAGAATGGATATTCGTATTTATGTCTACAAAACTAAGGTCATAGCTTTTTAAAAGGACGAATCAGGAAATGATTGCCATCTTAGCATAAATGAAAACTGTTAGAACATTTTGAATGATTTTGTGTTTCTAGTAAGAAAGTGATATATAAACAGAAGGGTATATGATTGAATCGATAAACGTGTGAATGCATCTGGGAGAATAGTTGTATGTATGTTGACAATCGTAAGAAAAAGAAGAAACGATGGCTGTATATAAAAGTGTGCTATTGTCAAAATAAAAATGGATGTAAAACGTTGGTATGTCAGGAGGAACACAAGTACAAGATGAATGCAGTTGTAATGAGATATCTAATATATGTATGTGAAAATATTCAAATAGACACAGTCAGTAATGAATGTGTGCTTAAAGAATGTGGTTTTAAAGGTAATCTAATAGGTCAATGGGAATGAAGCGTCTTACTTTGATTTGAGCATATTGAGAGTATGAGTGTGGATTAAGTGATGAATCAAATATATGATGAAAGAGTGTTTAGATCAAAAGTAATGGTTAGGCCACGTTAGACGTGGTAAAATTTTGTAGATGTAAGTTTGAAAAAGAGATACATTAATGGTTTAAATAATAAAAGCGCATGTATTATTCGCTGTATGGATGTTGTTGAACAAGAGGAGTATGCTAGGATAGGGAATTCTTGATAAAGTTACTGATGATGGATTAAGTACGTAGTTTATTTTAGTCATATCAACTGATTCTTGCCTACCCCGTAAGGGAACGGCTTGAAAAGGTACGAATGTAATAATATACTGAGTCTGTATTAGAAAGGACTAAACATTGTTGAAAATGTTGATTAATATACGTTTGTAACGATAGTTATTGTCTTTTCTTCTATAAACTGCAGTAAAAGAATCAATTTACTCACATTAAACACGCTTCCCTGAGCATACGCATTAAAAGGCATGCACATCACGTCACGTTTATTGGTGATAAGTAGATTGAGGTTCTAATCCCGTTTAGACATACTGAGAGTGTTTTATCCTAAAGTGTTCCTCCCTTTTCCTACACGCAAAACGTAATAGTTTCTCATAGATGGCAGTAGTTTCTTGGAGATTATCGTATTTGTATTGAATACAAGCTTACACAGTAGCTCTCTAACTTACATATAAACAGCTTTAGCCTGACTGTTTTTATATCTGGTGTTATGATATCGAAGCAAAGAAAGTGTCTTAATCACCCTTTCAATATCTTCTCGATCTGTGATATGCTAACAATGAAAACTCTGAAGAATTAAATTATTAGTATTAATAAACGTATATATAATTTGATTATTGATTGCAAGATTGGTAGGCAAAACTGAAACGGGGCTCTACATATGTTTTATATTGCCTACACAATGAATCGGAGAGTGTGCCTACCTGGGAAACAAAAAATATGTCTTTACTCTTTTCTGTAGCTATGGACGTGTGAGAGCAACACAATCATGTTATTGATTGCTATTTCTCATTGATAAAAATAATAGGAATGTAAAATTAACAATGTCCGAATATTTTTTCTGAAATAAAGCAATTTCCATAATTTTATAGTGCAGAACTTCTGGTAACAGTTCACCCAAAAGCATGGTATGAAGAATCCAGTGATGAAGATAGTGAAGAAGATTGAGTAGTAAGCTCTACAGAACAACCAACTTATTAAAATTTGTTTCATCAACCGAGATATGATGACATATTGCTTTTAATTAAGCATGAACATTTGAATAAACAAGTTTGTGATACAAAGTTAAAAATCAACAAGCTTAACTCCTTGGCTGCCGGTTTTATAAATGGAATATACTTTAAACTGGCACTTAGCAACATTGTATCGAGAATTCCATGAAATAAATACCGTGTATTTCACTAAACAGGACAGTATGGGGAATAATTGTTAATGAGCAGAATTTAGTCATTCCTAATGAATTGCGCATATATATTGATTCATCTTAGTTACTTTTGAAAGAGGTTCGTCTGCATAAAGTAGATAAATATGAACCATCTCCTCTAATTCCTGCCGTTGGTTTGAAGGAAACATATGAAAGTATGTTGAAAATTATTGGTAAAGTAAACGTAACAAATTTACTTTGGCGTGTTTCTGGTGATAGTTATGTTATTGGACTACTTACAGGGGTCTCATAGAGGCAATACCAAATGTTTTTCCTTTTTTTTTGAGGGGAGGGGGGAAAGGGACATTCAGGCAACATAAAAGGACTATCCCGTGTAATAATGGGGGAAAAAGAAGCGAATATTTACCTTAAAGAATTTATGTAAATATGTTCAAGTATTTAAACCACAACATAAATAATAAAGCCATCTTTAGTTAATAATTTCACTAAGGCCTTGGATAAAATAGGAATAATTGGATTCTTTCTCATATATATATTTCATGAAAGTACTAAAATAAGAAAAATTTTAATTGGCTCAAAAAGGTGACCTGGTGGTCCAGGGTTAAGGTGTCGGATTTCTGTTCTAGGGTCCGGGGTTCAATCTTAAGTCCCAGCACAGATCTACCTGATTACCAAACCCTTCCTTCACCTCTGACAAGACATCTTGTGAATGTAGGGAATTCCAGACCTCCACCGTGGTTCGGATCCCACGTTAAACTGAAGGTCCTTCATTTCATCTTACAATCACCCTACCATTACATATTAGCGTAAGTGCGTACAACCCGAACGGGTAGTAAGATGCGGTGCTAATAATAATAATAATAATAATAATAATAATAATAATAATAATAATAATAGGCTCGAAACAGGAACACTTCTGAAAGTATTTGGGACTAAGCTAAAACTCCTGAAATGACAACTTGACTTATGTTTAAAGCAGTTGTGTTTGGATTTCTTGGGAACAGGAAAGTATATCATTTGTAATTTTTGTGTCAGCTTTACTGCAGTTCTATAAAGATATGGGTTACAAAAGTCTTTGAAAATGTATTTACTTCAGTCATATTTGTGTTTTTTCCCATAATAATTTGGGAACTGTGAGTGATGAATCAGGAGAACGCTTTCCTCATAATTTATCTACATATTAAAAAGTAAAGCAGTCAATAGTTTGCTGGGGTACCTTCATAATGGAAGCTTATTGTCAATTTATTATTAGGGAATGTATACGGAATATTGCAAACATACATGTTGCAATCATTTTTAAGTATATGGAATGTACCTATGACATTGTATGTTAGTATTAGTTGATATAATTGTTGCATTATAACAAGTAAATAGTTATTATTAAAGATCGTATAGTAAATAATTCTATATAACTAAAATTGGTGATTAAGTTATAAAATAGTATATTTTTAGTGAATATGTGACAAAAAATTAATGTCATATTTGGAATAAGAACATCAATTTCTATTAGTATGGGCCATTCACGTCATGTAGGTATGAAGATATTTTTTTTTGTCGTTGTGACTAGTGTTGTAAATAATTGATATTCCACCGAGGTATCGTACTATTTCAGACGATGTTCTTAGATTAAAAAAACTGTCAAATTATTCAACTCGTACTCCGTGGAGGTCATTCTGGGTTGAGGTTTAGACGTAAGATACTCCCTCATAGTTGTATGCATCTTCTCGGATTCTATCAGGATATGAGAGTACTGGGAAAGGGATTTGCCTACCTCATATTGAATATCTACAGGATGTTTCGTGTTGGCGGTGCCCCGACAACATAGATAATTGCTTTGCTGGATTGAGCGTTCAGCGTACTAGTCGGTAGGGTGTGGGAGCTAAATCTCTGCATAGTCGTCTACATGGGGTGTGTTAATCCACACATTAAGCGGTTGGTAATGCGTATATTTTATCGGCTGGAGATAGATTGTCAGAACACCTCCAAGCTATCCTCACAGGGCAACTTAGGGTAGATACCTTGGGAAATTGAGGTTTCATTGAATGTTGAGTTTCTGACCTCCTCTAGTGATACTGGTTGTCACACACAGAGGGTTTAACTCATACCGTCAAGGAATATTAAACAGTGTGGGAGTTTTTTCCGAGATACCCAGTGATGATGAGTTCACCGACTATTTGGAGTTGGTAGTCCCAAAACACTATTTTTTTGTACTTGCACACTTGGTTTAGATCAAATTACGGCCGTGGTAGGTTATAAGAATCCTCCATCGGGTTTATTTTCTCCCATAAAAGGAACCAGATGTTCTGCCAGCTATCGAACATTGTTGTTGGCTGGCCACAAGAGTCTCTGACTCGGGAATGCAAACTTGATACGTAGAGCATATTGCGTCTCAGTCCAACGTGGGCTTCATAAGTTTGTCCTCCATGTTTTTTTAATATGCCAACAAATGCGTACCCTTACTACTGTCTCTATCGAGATCAACGATTCCATTCTCTATCTTTCATGGCGGTATATTAGGTAAGGCCTCGCTTTCGAAAACTCCTCTAAAAAATAAAATTGTGAAGGTTTTACATACTTGCACACACAAATCGTGGATCGATAAAGCTAACAACATTGGTAGGGGAGAATGGCACGTTCTCTTTCAGAGAGTGTATGAAGGCAAGCGCAGATGAGGAGTTTTACAGGCTTCAATCTGTTCAGACTGTTGGTTTACTGGTTAGAGGATATTTCAAAGATTTAAATAACCGACAGGGGATTAAAGTACTACATCACAAGAGTATAAGAAGGGTCACAGTAAGTAATGTGGTTCCAACACGCTCTGGCCAGGCTGATATAATCCTGGTACGTGGGAGCCGAGCCAGTCAAATCAAATCTACCAAAAACCTTCCTTGCAGAGAGGCTGAATAAAGGAGATGTTTCTGAGATCCTCCGTGGGCAGCCCTAGGAGCACTTGATTGACAAGAACGTGGTGTGCGAGGCTTTGTACCATGTCAAGCACGAAGAACATGATCTAGAAGTGTTTATCTGAACTCTATAAGGATCAAACATATATTGTGTGTTATTTAGAAGGGGGGTAAGAAGATGGTGACGATGATGAGGGTGAATCTAACCGTATCCTGAATGATAATTTAGGAAGGGTGCTTCTGATTATTAAAAAAAAACTTTGGCCACGAAATCATAAATTAGCGTTTACGTATGTGTGTGAGTTTTCACTATCGAACTAGCAGAATTATTTTCATTGTTAGAGTTATGACATGTATTTTTGTATATGACGTATTATAAAACACTTAGTCACGAGATATGAACCTATCTTTACTCTATGTTTTAATCTTAAGAATATATGTACTTAAATAATGTAAACTCTTAATTTAATATTGAGCCCAATAATCCCTCAAAGCATCTAAGGCTCAATTTGAAAATCGTATAAACACTATGCTTTGTCTCTTGGTCTACAGAGAGTAGGGATCTGGATTAAAGAAGGGAATAGGGAAAATTTAATGAAAAATATTTAGAATTAGTGAAAGACTCAGAAAGCTATAAGTGTATAAGAAAAGTGAGGAAGGGGAAGGAGTGATGGTGGCGAGAAGGGATTAGTGAATGGCTCAAGTAGGTTTGGAAGATTAAGCAATGTTAAGAAAGGAGTATGTGATCAGGTAGGAGTAAAACAAGGGGGCTAAGGGCCGAGTCTCTCATGCGTAACGGAACAGTATGCATGCTATTGTCTTGAGAGAAAAAAGTTTTATAAACTATCCTTCCATGGTAATTCCCTGAACAGCCTAAAGATCCACTACTATCAGGCTAATTAAAAAATTTAATTGTATTTCATGTATATAAGTTTTGTTTAACGTATTCGGGAGTTATTAAGCCGTTTTGTTTGTTTCTTTTCTTTTATACGTTCTAGCACAATGACTATTTAACGGTTGTATCAATTAGGTTCAGATGAAAGGAGGTGTTTTAAATAAGTTTCGCATTATGTTGGAATAGTGATGGTAAACTCTTATTGAGAATTCACTGACTCTGCAATTGGGAGTTCAATGCCTTTGAGTCTTTAGATAATTTGACTATCGGTTCTAAATAGCTGCAGAAAAATAATATATTTAAATTGGGGAAAAGACCTAACATTTTAAATAAAATAACAGTCCAAAAAGTTAAAAAGGTAACAAATAACAATATTATTCTGAAGGCCATATTAATTATAATTTGTTTAATTATAATCATATGACAAAACTTTGCCTGCAATAAGACGATTAAATAATATCACTTAAGTCGTGACACATTTACTAAGCAAACTAAATTTATTCTCGTTTTCCAAGGAATATTTCATCTGCCATTACTTGTCGGCATGCTCGTCTAATGAACCAGGTGTTGCGGCTCCCGTAGAAACCACGAAGAACAACAGATACGTAGATGTGATGAGACGCGCGACACCTGTTTCTTTGAAGGGCCACCGACGCTCTTCTCTCTTTGGTCAGCCAAGCAGAACACACCGCCTTAGTCTTCCATCAACAACGGTCCGCTCTCACTCCTTAACCCTCTCCCACACCCAGTAATTGTTCAAGGATTCTCGTCTGTGTGTATTTGCGGACTTGGTCTTGAACTCTGGGTCTTCTTCGTGTGAGTTTTGTCTCAAGAAAGGAGAAATGAAAGGTGGTGGAGTTGATGAAAGATCAGACGACCCCACCAGAAGGGCGTCTGTCTCTTCAAGGTGACGGGCACTTTCTGAGACTCTGGCATCCGTGGTTGTCATTTTGTTTTCCTTTTCACGCAATGGTTGCATTGTTTGAGAAACAACTATGCTAGTGATCTTTCTCTTGTTCAACAAGGATATGTAAATGTAGATATTTCTGCAAGATAATCCTAATTCTTAATTAAAGAGGCTGACAAATAACATGAGATGCACTATATCAAGAAAAATTTGGACATAAGCAAACGTGATAAGTATTTGGTAGCTATCAACATTATTTTGAAAATAGTGTAACAATAATACTATTTTTATATTTTAACAGTCCGTCACCTTTTCTCAGTCAGTAGCGCGTCTGTCGATTGAAATAAGAGTCTCATGTTTGATTCCCTGCATGACCGAGAAATGTATTATTGGTGAAATTTGGGTGTACTCTTTTACACTGATGAATTATTGATAGGGTGCTGGAGGTTGTGTCTGTTCTATATATAAGATAATCTATAAATTGTATGCTGATACAATCAGCCGGGTCATAATGTGCATGTTAAACACCTTGAATAAATTGGGAAAATAATAAATATCCCATAAATTAAAAAAGTAACTAAACTGCTTAAATTATTGGGAGGGGATATTCTAACGCATATTTGGCACGATATTTTTACAAACAAGTATTTTAATCTTATCTATGTAATATTTAATCCTAATATATTTAATCATATCTATATTATGATTTTAATTAAAACAAATAATTAAATACTAGATTTACAACTGGTTGTTTGGAAAATATTTGAAAATTTCTGACGTAATGTGTGTAAATATTAGACCTCAATTATCTAAGTATTTAGAACTCAAATCCATGTTTGAAATATTTAAACCAGAAACATATTTAATAAATACATTAATTATTATCACGACTTGAACCAAACGCTCCACAATAGAAAAAAATCTTCACCAACAAAACATTTGTGTCAATAAAAGTGAAATTCATCTAGGTGTTAAAACACTCTCAGATAAACGGAAAATTCTCCCCCTCGCCGTTATTCCGTTAAATTGACTACGTGATTTTTGTGTTTTGCCTCGTCGAGCTGGTGTTGGTATGATCCTCTCTTTTTCTCTTCACACCAATGTTCAGATATGTGGCGGTTTGAGTGTGTGTGTGTGTGTGTGTGTGTGTGTGATGGAGTGTTGGGAGAGAGTTTGAGTGTTGGACTCTCTGATGCATGTCAATGAATCAATTGGACAGATTGCTGTCGGTGCTAAAATGTAGGCTACTCCGGTCACAACCCAACTCTCTCAGCAGCCCCTACATATGTGTACTTGCTTGTTTGTGCAAAACTGGTCCAAGAGACTTTCATTACTTTTCTCTCGGTATTGTCAGGATCGTACACTGACATTTATTTGAGGGGGAGGATGGGAACCATTTTTACCTTCTGTTGCTCATATGGAGGTTACTATAAAGGGTTTCTCAAGGACTTTTTAAGGTTAAATATAGCATGAAGAAGTATAGGTTTAGCCTACACAATACCTGCTTTGGTGACCATGTGGTCTAACATGCTAATCTTGTGTTGGACTAGACTGCCAAAGATGGGGAGATCAGGGTTAGATTCTGATCGGGCTCACTGAGGATGGTTTTTACCTAAATGATTTTCCACTTTACCTCGGGTCCAATACGGGTGCATTTTCTCAAAATTAAGCCCACCTAATTCCCGATAAACCAGTGTAATTATAACATAGGAGTATAACCTGATCAGATAATAAGACGTGGAGCACAATAAATTACATATATGTAGTTATAGATGTTAATATATTTATACTATACTAAGCTATTATTCTATGGAATTAGGCATGAAACTAGTAGAGGTACTTCATGAGTATACTTTTTCAGGTAGAAGAGGGATATATTCAGACTCCAACACCTTACCCTCACGGAATGACACTTCGTATTTTAACTCATTAAAAATCATCAACTATTCTCACCAAACCATTTATATAATTGGTTCTTTATGCATAACATAAAAGAAAAAGGCTGAATTAGTTGTATTTGATGTTAGAGAAATATACCAAAGGCAAATTTTCATAATGTACTAAGATATCTACAACAGTAAAAAGGTATTTATAGGAATCAAATAAATTGCCATACAAAATTATAAACTTGAAAAACGCCAATATTATCTCTTTCCAATATAAATATATAGTTTTCAAAATTATTTTATAATTTTAAAGATATTAGGAATATTTGGAAACATTTATTATACAACTAAATAATATTAAATTTACTTTTCTGGGGTATCTCATATCAAAGACTCATCAAGATCAAATATTTTTCAAATTAAAATTATCTAGATCACTTCCCTACATTTAAGTTTAGGAATTCTGTAAAAATATTTCTGTATATGGTGGTTTTAATTCCTCAGAAAATTTTCTATAGACATATTTATACTTATGTGGTATCAATGAGTACAGAAGAGTTTAAATTAAAATTCACTGCATTTTCAAAAGAGAGAACGTAAAACCCTTAATGAAATATCTAAAATACAACCAGCTTGGATTGGAACCCAAATTAACCATCCGCAAACAGAGCAAACGTGGTTGACACCTTAGTCTGCCTTATTACTTAGACCTGTGCAGGTATCACCATGTGAAAAAAACTAATCTCTAAGGTTGCATTGAATAACTACTTTATTTATTTTGACCAAAAGAGTTTTGATGAAAAAATTGCAAAAAACTGACCTTTTCACGTGTCCCCTACTTCTTCTCACAATAATGTTCTTACTCCTCTGATTCTAATTTCATTTAACTGCATCACGTTGCAACAGGTAGAGTAGGAGCATGGCTAGATAAATATTTTAAGATATTTTATTTGAAATTGGTTCCAAATTTGAATAGTATTCTATTAAATAGAGCAGGATGGCATGGTAGGCTTAAATCATGTATGATAATAGCTCTGCGAAACGTAAATTTAATTTGAAAAAAAGTGATTGGGGCACATCATCCTATATTGTATTTGTTAGAATAGTCTTAATATTACATAATGTGTGTGTGTGTGTGTGTGTGTGAACATCACAGGTAAGTACTCTAAGTTCAAAATAATGAATTTAAATCTATAAACTCTTTTAAATATTAACTTGAAACAGTTTAAGACTTAAGATGTGTTATAAATTATAATAATTAGAAGACTGATCAGTCTAAAATAATCATCATATAATATAAAAATAAGAATTTATTCATATAGTAAAACATTTTATTTTAAAATTACAACAACAGTTTTGTAGTTTAAGATAGTTATCAGGATAGTATATATTCATATATTGTGTCAATACTATTTTTTATCACCGTGTCTTACTAGCTGGTCGGGTTATACGCCTATGTACAACAACGTTATGTATGAATCAATAAGGTTGAATTTAAAGGAAGTGTACCTGCATTTGCATAGAGCGAGAGTGAAAAATTGTTTTGGAAAATCTGTCATCAGTACATCCAATCGGGATTCAAACCCTAATCTTTGTCTCATCGGTAGTTTTGATCAACATGAGAGTGACGCCTTAAGGTTTAGACGTTACGGCAACTAAAGTAAGTAATATATTATATAGGCAATTATAATCGTTTAAATGTTTATTTTTTCGGATTACTTAATACTATGTTTTGATGTTGTTTATAATTTTTTACAAAAAAAAACTTGCTATTAAATATACTTTTATAAGTAGGGAAATGTTTGGTGGCATGAATAATCATGCTCATTAACTTAAGATGTTAATTTAAAACCTTATATTAAAATATGATATGCCTAAAATCCACACAAATTGAGCTAATACACAACAATCAAAGGCATTGGTATATTATTTAAGTTAACCGTATTTATTTTAAATGTTACGATTCAGTCAAATTCAACTATCAAGTGAGCAATACAATTTACATGTCCAGATATTATATCATAATATAAATAGTTTATATTTCATCGTTTTAGAAAATTTCAATTTTAATATTCTATACATTTCATACACCATTTTTCTGGAAATACCGACATTTATTAAATTATCTGTTAAAATAATAAGCTTATGTTTTATGTTGATATGTATGTTTTCCTCAAATACTTGTCTCCTGTGTTTTATTTAATGATAATAATTTATATAATCAATGTAATGTTAACTTGAGCTATGGTTAAATGTAAGAGAAGGCTTATGCCTTAATTTCGCCATATAAATAAAGAATATAATAATAATAATAATAAAGTGTAGCTATAGGCCTGGTAATTTATAGTAAAGTTTATTTAGTAATATAGTATATAACGATATATTTACATTTTCCTAGGCATCGCAATGTAAATGCTACCAAATTATCTGGTCCAGTTCACTTAATTGTTCTTAAAATTAATATATTATTTTATAATAATAACACAGTAAAGAGAGCGTTTTATAAATAATAAATTAATATAATTATTTACCATCAACATTGATCATATTGTACTCAATTATTAATATGTCGATATTGATAATAACATTCAAAAGTGACAGCTTCTGACCACATAACTTGACTTTAGGAATATATGAATTTGGTTTTAGTAATATTGGTAGCTATCTGTATTGCTACTTTAGATTATTATTTGTAAATTGAGTTAGTAAACCAATAATATATTTAGCAATGTTTACTTAAATGACTCAGAAATCTTAAAATAAGCTAAGTGTGCAAAAATAAAAATGATATATATCATACCATTATAAATACAACATTTAGCTAATATATTTAAGAACTGTTTATAAATGGATTAATCTATGAGGGAAGGATGAATAAAATAGTTTATAGGAAATTTTGCCCATGTGAGCGTATAACGAGGATTGATAAAGTTCAGTGCTAAGACCAGGAATACGGTGGTGGGGAAATATTTATCCTTGAGTAAGTGAAGTCCTTAAAGATTGATGCCTTTTCACCCAATAGTATTATATTTTATTTTTCTGCCAAGTCTTACTACTTGCCAGGATTATAAGCAGTTTCAATTTACTCTACTGCATTAGAAATACAACTAAAATTAAACTGAGAAAACACCCTCACTTCACTTGCTTGTGATATGTTTGAAAAGGCATCAATATTTAAGGACTTCACTTACTCCAAGATAAATATTTCCTCACCACTGTATTTCTAATAAGATTGGCAGCTCTGAAACTTCAAAACCACTAAAACAAGACTATATTATTTTCGAATATTCGGTTATGACACTAATAGAAAAAACTTTGTTTGCTAGATCAATGTATTTAACAATTTAGTTTGAACATGGAACTGCGAAATTTCCACATGAGACTTTGCTAAAAATAAGATTATTTTAGCATATCCTAATTTCTAAATATTTAAAAACCTAAATGATAAGGTTTTCAATTCTATTGATGCATGTTTATAGCTTTCAGTTCCGTTTTAACGTGAACCATTTATTGAAATGACAAACTATTTCTAATACACCACGGTATTTCTGGCAGTCTGCAAAGCGTCACAGCTCCTCGGTATATCACAAGCTATCATATCAACCACACGAGAACTTAGATCGTTAAAACTCGCTCTAGAAATAAATATCAAGCTTTTCTAGTCTGATTTGCCTGTCACTGAGAGTTTGGGTTTCAAATGTCTGTTGAGTTTTCTAGTTTTTTTTTTCTCACACTGCCTCCATGCAAATCCGTACACTATATCTTTAAATACTATTTTACTGACACCTACCATATTCGGATAACCTGAACGCTAGACAAAAAAACTAGTGTTTAAAGCACTAGTCTCATGAATATAAATGTACTTGATTCATTCATAAAGATTCAAGTTGTAGAGGCGATGTGGAGGTGGTTTGATGTAATCTAGGATTTTTTTTTCCACTTAGTCCATCTACCTGTTCAGTTTACACAAATAAATGATACATACTCTTAATAGGGTAGGGATTATACAGGAAACATTTGAGAGGTAATCTACCTACATTTGCATGGAGGGAGACTGGGGAACCATTAATTAAAAATTGCTCTCAGTGTATTCTAGACCATTGAGGCGGGTTCATTAGATGATGATAAGCGTGTAAAATACCTACGATAAAGACTTTGAAATGAAATAAAGCAATGCTATACTATTAAGTACCAGTACACTGCGTGTTTGGAAACTCAATATCCAAACTTCACATATAGTTTGTTTGAACCAAAAGTAATACAAAATCCACATACATTTATATCCAGAAAACTATGCCAATCCCATTAAATTGTGTTCAAATTTCAGCGTACAGTGCAGGGAGATAAAATCTGTGCAAGAATACGTGAACAACAAGTTGAATAGTAACTAGGCGCGCAGCTTCGTACATGTAATAGAGAAAAGGACGTTCTGTGATCTAAGACCAATAATAATACCCTCTGACCGTATTCCCATTTTCATAAGGACTAGTGTGTTGTTAACTGTCGTAATTTCTTCTGTCTTGCTCCAAGATGTCGAGGTGTGCAGTGCCGCGCGCCTAGTACATATGCAACCTGTTATACACGCATGCTTGCACAGCTTTTCTCTCCCGGCGCAGTAAGCTGAAACTTTAAACACATTTTAAGTGTATTAGAATAGTTTGCCGAATGTGGGTGTATAGGGATTCTGTACTACTGTAGTCTAAACTAATTAAATGTCCAGTTTGGGCCTAGAGTTTCCAAACACACTGTATATAAAAGGTGTAACTTGGGGGATGAATGATTATAATTAAGGATATAAACTTAGAATTTAATATAAAAGATATAGTTGAAGTTTGGAATTGTTACAAATTTGCAAAGTTCAACTTGAATAAAACCATACAACCTTACATTGAGTGTAAATTGATTAGATTAAGAACTCTAATATATAACCATCATAACTAACAAAAGTAATATATGGATTAGATTGAGTATTAATTGATTGAATTAAAAGAACAAATTAACATTCATTATAACATCAAAACAGCAAGATCATCCTAAATTCAAAACGTATACATATAACATATTAAAATGAATAATTAAAACATAATAGTTTAAGTCAAGTTTAGTTAGGTGAAGATGGCGTAAACCGATAAGTTGTATGGTTATTGGAATATTACAGGTTTAAGATTGAAATAATATTGAATTGTAAATTTGAAATATTGAATTCTATCTTATCTGATTGATGCCCTTGTTCCTTTTCCATAAAGCTGTTACATTTCAGCCCAAGGTTACGACATGTTTTGGCGTATCATATCGACGCCGTCATCAGGCCAAAGAATAAAAGTCAAAACAAGTTATGGTACAAATCCAGCGTGAAATATTAAACTATAGAAATTAAAACTGCAAAAGTTAAATTAGTAGTTTAGTAAATTATTAGTAGCACTACCCTCACAGTAGCCGATGACAGGATATCGAGGTTCAAATCCTGGTCGGTTGGATTGAGGGTAGTTTTTCCAAAATGTTTTTCCACTCCCAACCCACGCAAATGCATGTACACTTCTTCCAAATATAACTTCGCTAATCCATAAAACAATTAGCTTGATTTTGATATACATAGGCACGGGTAGTAATACGCGGTGCTAAGAAAAATTTCCATGGGATTAGGTTCTTTATTTCCTCAAAATTAAATTTTACTCTGCCTTAGTTCACAATTGTAATTTTTTGAATAACCTAGACCAGCAGTTAAATCTAGTGCACCATGTAAAAAGATATATTCATATAACTTACATAGTCAATAATCTAAGATGAATAATTTGAAACATTTTAGTAATTTTAGCAACAATCAAGTGTCCAAAAAATGAGCACTGAAATACCCTATAGGCCTAAAACCTAAACGTTTGTTTGACCTTTTTTTTTGTTGAAACACATCCGAAAGAAAATTAAAAACCGTTTAGCAACTGACCTGCAGATTTACAACGACAGGTTCTTTTTCCCTTTTTGATACCACATAGCGTAGCGGGACTAAATGTGAGGACAAATTGGTCGCTTGGAAAGTGTTGGAAAAGGGGAGAGGGGGCCAGATAGCTGTTGTGAAACAGGGGATCAGAGAGTAGGGGGAAGAGAGAACATCAATGATTGAAACCCGCAACTAGATAATGTTTGTGGATTTGTGCATTGCGAATCTGTGGTTGACGGAATGATGAAGAGCCACCTGCCATGACGCGTTGTCAACGTCTGCGTGCATATATGTATACATATGTGTCTGTGTATCTGGCGTATTATGGGGGAATGGTATTCCAGGTTTCAGTGTAAGGTACTGTTTACATCTAGAAGTCGATTTGGAAACATTTTTAAAACGTTATTCAGCTGACTTTTTTGTTCCATTCACTTTTTTTTTTCATATTAATATATATTTATCTACAGTTTTTTTTTACCTAGGCTATAAACATTAATAAAATATGATTATTCTTACATTGATTGGATGTAGATGCTTTGCTCAGAAAAAGATTGGATAAAGTTTGACTTTCCATTTGTCTCATTTATTAAAAAGAATGTTGGTATTTAAAATAATCTAATAAATACAAAAGAATAATGAGGATATTTAATTCACCTCTCCATAAAGTCATTAAATTTAATATGATATATTTGACATGTCCCACCTCTTTACAAACATCCGTGATGCTAGCAATTTTACACTAAGATTAGGGAGGAAGAAATTAGAATACATATAAAATGTAGTCACATTTGCATGTAGTAAGTGTGGAAAACCATTTGGTAAATATGCTCAGTACACCTGACCAGAACTAATAACCCAAACCTACTCGTTATGGTCAAACCCGACTTAACAGGACTGAGACGTTTGTCTACGTACATAGAAAATACTATGATATATACTATTACTGTTTGGGAAATAGGTTCCGATTAATTGGTATTAATAACCCAGAATGAGTCTGTATCTTCTGGTCTGGGGTTTTGAAATAAAGCTTAATGTTCTAATCCTGGGGGTAGGGTGTGACCCGGTGGTCTAGGGTTAAGTTGTCATCCTTCTGTGCTAGAGGTTTGAAGTTCAATACTAGGTCCCAGCATGGATTTATTTGATTGCCAAACCTTTCCTTCACCTCTGAAAATACATGTATTAATCACAAATTATGAATGTGTGGAATGCCAGGCCTCCACCATGGTTCGGATTCCACGTTAAAATGTAGGTCCTCCATTTCATTTCACAATCAACCTGCCATTACACATTAGCGTAATTGTGTACAACACGAACGGATAGTAAGACGCCGTGCTAAAATAATAATAATAATTATTATAATATAATCCTGGCTGGGTGTAGTAGGTGGTTTTTTATAACTAAATTTTCCCTTCTACTTAACGTAAGTGAAAGTGCATTTCCATAAATTCAATCTTTCTCATCACTTTCTCGTCACTGTTCATCATAATATCTAGGTCAATTTTTTCTAAATTACAGGATTTTCTCTTTATATGAAAACATAAAAATATATGTATTAAAAAATAACAAAGCGTTTTGTATAAAAATTATATAATAATAATATTGTTATCTTAAAAATGGCATGCGAAAGAATACATATCGTTAATATTAGAGGGATTGAAATATCATTATTACTATTATTATTACCATTACTATTATCATTATTATTACCCACGCCAGTGAGCACATAGTAAATATCATTAAGTCTAGTTTACTGGTGACGGATGTTGTAGTTTGAATCCCAGTTGAGTGTACTGATGAACTTTTTTCTAAATGGTTTCCCAATCTCCCTCCTCTTCCGCAAATGCGGCTATACTTGCTCTAATTTCTGCCTTTATCATTCTAACAACGATAAGGTATTCATTAACCTTCTTATACATACTGTATAACCGAATAGGTAGTGAAACGGGAGTGGTTAAAAAGATAAAATAATATCTCCTCTTATGGTGTCACGTAGGGAATATTTTGTCTTTGGGGGTTCTAAACAAGTCTAAGCCGAATATCAAGTGTTTTTTTTAAGATTTGACATATTTTATATAAATAGCATTAATATTATATTAAGAACAGGCTACTACTATTTTAATAATGATTCCCTTCTCCTAACAAAACCTTTAACAACCTTGTAATGTCTATCAATGCTGTTAAAATTTTGTGTATGATTACAAAATTTTTATAGTTACTAAAATATAATTTGATTAAGTAGGTGTGATGAAAGAAAAGGTGGGGAAAGTGTAATAAAGCTACCTACATAAGCTACAAACTCTATAACTAACAGCTGCTAACTTTTTATTAAAACTGCACTTTCCTATTGTATTTTCTCACGTTTTTTCCCCACATCATCTTGTTATTCACAATAATCACGCTTTATACGAGTATTTAAATTTCAAACAAAATCGTTCGAATTAAGTATTTCATAAAATTTAAATTTTCAATAATAAAATAATAGCAAACTACCTTAACATTATTTGTTATTTGTAAATATAAAAACCTATCCTTATTTATCATGAAACACTGTTCAAGATTTCCGTTTTGAATTCAATTTTAGGGTAAATTTTTCAAAAGTTCACATTTTCTTTATATCTCAGTAAGTGGCCTAACTTTAAATTAATATAATAAGATAAATAAAACACTTTATTATTGATATTGTAACATAGTCCTCCGGTATCAATTTCAAAACAAATATTTAGAGCTTTTTTTTAATATTTTAAAATTAAAAAAGTCATCAGTAAGCTAATCAAAACCGAGTTTTCCCCCCAAAACAAGCATACATCTTTATTTGTCATATTCATGTAAAACATTCCCCAAATATGCATTTTAAGCAATCTCATTTCAACCTTTTTCAAAACTTCGAATTAAAATAAATAACTTATCAGCAAACGACTCTTTGACGAATTTTTACTCAATATTAATCAAACAGTGTTATTTGTCATGACAAATACTCCTAAAATACCCATTTGGAATCATATCATTAGAGCCATTTTAAAAATATATCCAGTTTTTGAAATTAAATCATCAGTAAACTACACATTAATGAGTTCTAAACTAAAAACTAATACACAGTACTAATTGTCATGTCAAACATCCCCAAAGTACCCATTTGCAACAAACTCGTTTAGACAATTTTTGAAATATTCAAAGTCGAAAAATATTTCTTCAGTTAACTACACATAAATGAGTTTTACTCCCAAAACAAATATGCACTATAATTTTACTTTTACATTTTGAAATCTATTTTAAATACATGTAAAGGGGCAACCTTAAACAACCTTAAGAGTATGGAAAACTATACTATTTGTTAACCTGTGATCCTCTTATTTCCAATATATTTAGTAAAAATATAGATAATTTAAATTAACATCCCTTATGATCGCTCTTAAGCAAATATTTCGCTCTCTAGATTGCGTTGATTTTTGAACTCAGCCTATGAGCTATAATAAATAATTTGATTCAAAGATTGTTTTAAAAGTGATTGGTTTACATTTGTTAGTGTTGGAAATTATATAAACAGTGAAACCATATATAGAACATCATAACTAGAAATAGAGTAGATAGCTGTCTGTCTGCATGAATTATTTAAACACTTCTAAACATTCTCGAAACATAAAATTTGGCAAGACGACAGGTCTTAAGATAAAACTCTCTAGAAATAGTTCTTAAATCCAACATTTAATATGGCGTATTAAAAATAGTGGATCCAATTAGGCCAAACCATATCGAAAATGAATTATTCCTTTTCTAAACTGTAGACTGTTACATATCTATTTAACTTTAATTTGTTTTAACTCTTATAGCAACCTATTTTTATGTTCTGTTACTTTTCTTTCTTTTTTAATCAACACTAATAATCGAGAGTACAAATATTGAGTATAAAGAAGTTTTAACTTAATCTTCAAAATAAATTTTATCTTTTAACACATAGTATTAAATTATAATCTGTACTTTGATATAGGCTTTTAGTCAACCTACATTTCACGTTTTGTTACACACTTTAAAACAATAAACGATTAATATTTATACATAATTTAAGATTTGGTTAGTTTGCCCTATGATTAATTGTATACACTATATAAGAACAAAGTTACTTTATAGATTCACCGTGTGGAAAAACTGTACACCAGATAAATTACTGGGCCTTCAAATTTTTGCGATGTTTTACTTTAATTCTGGGTAGTCTAAGCTATAATATCGTAAAATAATTCGTTTTAGAGTGTTTATCGGGTCTGTCCATTTGTTTGTTTCCTGTAAACTTAAAATGTATTCATAGTATCGAGTCGGGACCCTTTCTGTTTCACTCTTTATTTCTTAGAGAACCACGGTAGGTTATATACTTCACGCCAGCTCATCAGCGAGCGTAGTGGTGTCGTAAAAACCAGGAATAAGCGGTTAACATTCGTCTCGACTGGTATTGCGAGTACATAATGTGACACGTGATATGAGCTGTTATGTGGAGGGAATGGGGGTAAGTCATTGTGTCTTCTTGAATATATAATAAGAATATAAAACTCTGCTTTTGAAATTTCATCCTTTTCTAGCATTAATAGCTGTCGAATGTTTTGATATATAGCTTATTGCGAGTTAAATCACAGAAAAATGCTAGTTCCATAATATAAGAGTTTTTTTTGCAGTAATTTTTATATGAAACTTTGCTTCAATTTGACGTTGCACAGGTCTATTTGGCCGTTACAAAAATGCGAAGCTAGTCTAAATTTCGCTAACGGTTTTCATCCCCCTTCTGAAAAATTACCAACCAAACTCAAATGTAGCATTTGCTGTAGTGCCCCCTTTAAAAAGGGCATTGGCTATACCCGACTAAGCCACTGCAAAAGTAACAACCCCTGCACCCCTCCCCCCCTCCTTATAACATGTGCTTAGTCAAGAATAAATCATTTATAAAAGTATTTGGGGTAAGGTGTCAGACTTCTATGCTGGTGGCCGGGGTTCGATCCCCGGTTCCGGCAAAGATTTATCTGATTACCAAACCCTTCCTTCACCTCTGATCAAGACATCTTGTTAATGTGAGGAATGCCAGGCCTCCACCGTGGTTCGGATTCCACGTTAAACTGTAGGTCCTCCATTTCATCTCAGTCACCCTACCATTGCACATTAGCGTAAGTGTGTATAACCCGAACGGGTAGTAAGACGCGGTGCTAATAATAATAATAATAATATAAAAGTATTTCTTTTACCTTGGGGCTCATGTTAAAAGAGCACTTTTCCTACTGGATCTTAAGCACTGTATAATACTTTTATGTATACGGTAAGTTGTTCTGTGATAAATGCAGTGCTGTTTATATAAAAATTTAGTAATAGAAATATCCTGTAATTTGTCCTCTCTATTAAATAGTATCTATAGAAAATAAATCCCTACACATTTTCAGTTATATGAAGACCGAGGTTGGATAGCCTTCCACCACTCCAATTTTGTTTACTACATCATGCTGCTGTTATCAATCACTCAAACTAAGGCAAAAATGTATTTAACACGATCTACTTTGGTTTACTAATATACGTGCCTTACATTGAAATAATATTTCAAACTTCTCTTATAAATTAATAACTATTCCAAGGATGTATGTATTTAATAAGCTTGAAAATACTACATCCAAACCTTTTTTTTTTTAAATAGAGCATATTTATATTCTCTCTTTAAAACACATTTGAACATTTAACTATGAAGCTTTACAAAACAAACGAATAAAATAACTCTAGCTATATTTACTGTAGTTTAGTAATCCCTTTGTTGATTGAGAAATTAGTTCTCAAAATTTAATAAAATTACATAGTAAATAAAGTTAATTGGTGTATTAATATAAAGAACTGTAGCAAGATGCCTTTTTACAAAATGCAAACATCTGTTGTTATGTAGTAATCCAAACATGGTATTTCAATCAGTAGGAAATGTAGCGAATGATTCATTTGATTGGCTAATTGATCGATCGTAGTAGAACTTGACATTCATTACTGATATGAGGGATGAGATGTAAATTGATTGAAAGGTGTCAGTCACTTCACACTACTAACATTCTCGCAGTCTATAACAGGGGTTTCATATCAGGGTGGATCTACCAAATCCATCAGCGTTTAATCAAAATGGAACTTAATCGTTTCGTTACCATTAAATTTATTGGGTAGACAATTGTTGATTTTGATAAACGAGTGGAAACTCAAAATACTCGATTAATGTAATAACTTATTTTACTGACAATGTCCCTGGAGGCTTGGGATTTTTCCGACTGGATTAGCTGAATTTTTTTCTTTGCTGTGGTTTTCCCTGGTGCCTTAAGACTACTGCTGCTGTTAATTCAAATGCAGGCCTGCCTACTTACACATCTCTTAACATCGACATTATTATTTTATTGTTTATATCACCACGTCTTAATACCCGTTCGGATATGTACTAACTACGCAAATGTGTTTTAGATGGAGAGGTTTTAATTTATATAGAATGTAACCGCATTTGCGTTGAGGGTGAGTGTAAAACCCTTTTGGAAACACTAGCCTCAGTAAACCCGACTTGTATTTGAGCTCGGTTCTTCGCGTATTCGGTGGTCGAATCTATTGCGAGAGTTACGCCTTAAGCTTTCAACAACCAAAGCGTGTCATTAATAAAATTATTTGCCAAGAAGCAGTCACTTGTATGGTGTGTGCACATACCACGCAATATGGCTGTCTAAATACAGTTACAATAATAGTGTATAAAATATGAAATATATATACATTTAGGTCAAAGGGGACTATCTATACGTATAGAACAAGTGAGAAACCATTCAGTAAAATACATTTCAGTACCCCCATATGAGATTTGAGCCACAACTTAATCGTAAGTATCAAACAATAGAGAAGAGAATGATACCTCCCGCCCACTAGTACGAGATAGTTGTTTGCAGTAAAATTACTCTCGTCCAATCTTACATAACGAGTCAATGTTAACAAAAATTAATGAGCTTTATTTGAAATAATAGCCCAGTTATTAGTGGATTTAACTGCACTTATTGAGTGTTATACTCCTATTTACTCTGCACAGTGCTATAACTAGTACTGATAAGCATGAGGACAAATTAATCCATAACCACTAATAAGGTAGGCTGGTAACAGGTAAATTAGGGCTTACGCCTAACTGAATATACTAGGATATATCTCACAATTTTATTCCATCCCTCCCTCCAAGCAATAAGTGTAAATTTTCTTCAAATTATATATTCATCCTCTCTAACACTTAAGAATGTGGATATTCAAGATTCATATACGTTACAAAAAATAATATATGAAACAGAATAGAAAAAATAAAACAAAATAATAAAAGTCATTGAAGGAAAATCTAATATAACTAAATGTGAAATAAATAATTAATATTTGAAAACAAAAGTTAGTTCTGACCAAGCAAACTAAAAAATTATATTCCTAAGTGTAATGTCTGTATTTTTTTTCTAGTTTGTGTGTGGATATTGTATATGTATACCAAGCTTATATGTGCTCAAATTGAAAGAAGCTAGGCTTACCCATAATAAATCATGCTGTGTGTTGAACCTCTAGCAATCTAACCCTTCAACATGTTTGGTTTATAGTGTGCAACTCTCCCATTAGACTGGATATCAAGGGATAGGATATCGGGGTGTGGATCTCGGTTTGATATATTAAGGGTTGGCCTTTTATTAATAGTTTCCAACTATCATATCACGCATAATTATTATAGTACATTAACTCTAAATTTTACCATTATAATTATACAACTTGGTGCTTAGGAAGGTATTTAGTTCATAAAGGGATGTGTCCACTGGGAAGTGAAGAATTATGCATAATGATAAGTTATATACCATGCACTAATCACAATACATTGTTAAGATAATCTTATTATTATTATTATTAGCACCGCGTCTTACTACCCGTTCGGGTTATACGCACTTACGCTAATGTGTAATGGTAGGGTGATTGTGAGATGAAATGGAGGACCTACAGTTTAACGTGGAATCCGAACCACGGTGGAGGCCTGGCATTCCTCACATTAACAAGATGTCTTGTCAGAGGAGAAGGAAGGGATTGGTTATCAGATAAATCTTTGCCGGGACCGGAGATCGAACCCCGGCCGCCAGCATAGAAGTCTGACACCTTACCCCTAGACCACCAGGTCACCGTTAAGATAATCAAGTCTTGAAGAACGAGGTAGGCAGAACATATAGAATGGAAGATTGTAGAACCTTGTTCAGGGTACCTTACGGTCAAACCCATTAAGAACATATCATTGGGAAGACACAGATAGGAAGAAAACATTAGAATGGATCTGAAAGAGTTAGGGTGTAATGAGGTGGACTGGATAGAACTAGCTCAAGATAGGAATAGGTTGCTTCCTCTTGTAAATGCGGCAGTGAACTTTTAAGTTCCTAGTTCCATAAAATAAGTAAGAAATCCATTATTATTAGTTTGATTAAATTAATATAGTCTGCATGGACACCAGTTTCAAAGACTTGGATTATACTAATGAGTTCAGTAATCTCATGGAAACCCACTAATAAAAGGTCAAATCCACTTTAAGTCCACATCCTTTTAGGTAAGAGAAAGGATAATGTAACGAATCATTGATATCAGAATATAGTTTTCTCCACAGGAATTGATGCTATGATTAGCACTACTACTCAATTATACATACAATGGTGGAGGGATTTCATAGTTTTTGAATGATATTTGGACAACGAGCATATGGGTAATTAATTAAGTTGAATTTACATCTCTCCACCAATGTCTTACACTAAAAGAACTAAAAATGGTTTAGGAATAGAACATATTATTTGATACCATTCAATATTCTAGTCACAAAATAAATATAAAATTGAATACTAAATATTGGATCGTTGTGGCGATAACTACATATTATTGCACTAAAATATATTCTAAGCTTTCATCGAGAAAATTTATATTTATTGAGCCCTCACTCGACATTTTAGCCAAAAGTTTACTTGTCAAAGTCCACCAAATCTACAATGGTATTTAGCTTTCGGTGTTTAATTTGAATTGAATTGTATTTTTCCCTCCTTCATGCCACGATGAAAACTTTAAATCTACCTCTCTCCCAACTCACTATCTATTTATTACACCAAACCACTCACTCGTAGCAATATAGCTGCTATTATTTTTAACCGAGGAGAAATATTTTATCCACCAATATACAATTAAATACAAATCATGGTTTCCCATGGTTATGTAAACAAAGACTGATCTTACAGATGAGCCACAATGCCCACACAGATGTAAATGATAGAAAATTCGCTCAGTTAAAACCTTAGCTGTGGCAATGCCAACCAAATTATAGAAATTAATAAATTTAAATCAATTTCATCTTTGAACCAAACTTTATTTACCCACAAACTGAGTACACGAAAGAAGGATATATTCACCTAAGCACGCTCATAAGATAAGTTAAACGAAGAAAAATATGGTTTTAAAGAACATTTTGTATTAAAGAACACAAGGGATTACCAAAGAGCGTAAATAAAATATCATACTATGTTACGTATTAAATAAATGAGTACCATGGCTTTTCAAAGACCATGTGGTTCACTGAAATATTGTAGCATAATTTGATAATTTCCATTATTTGTCGATCCCAGATAAGCGTTAATTTTCCTTCCATATTTAGCTATGTAATTGCAATGCTGATGGATCAACTTTAATATCGTATTTTTTAGTTTTTTTTCTAATATTTTTCTTTTTCCGGCACCCATGGTTAATATCTTGACAAGGTTTTTCTACGGCCTGATCTATTTGTATTCACAAACGCCAATTTATAGATAGCTCCCATTTGGAGTCAAATATGTTCATAGATTTAAAAATAAGGTGCTTGGGAACCAGGTGGCTTAACGTTCCCTACCAACTATTCAGATGGTTACGATTTTAATGAAAGATCACAAATTAATAATAGGTTTAATTTATTCTGTACTTTGATTCTGTTTAACATTTTTAAAGAATCAATATTTACACTAGTATCACCCGCTTCAGTTGCCACGTGATCTAACGCGCTAATCTTGTGTTGGACTGGACTACCATGTATGGGGAGATTGAGGTTCAATCCCGGTTGTGTGGTCATTCCTAAATTGTTTTCCACTCTCCCTCCACCCAAATGCGAGTGCATGTCCTCTGAATTAAGACGTCCTCATCCATAAACCATTCGTGTAATTAGTACATAGACGTATAATATGAACAGGTAGTAAGACGTGGTGCTGAAAATAACAATACATCTCGAGTTAGAATGACAAGCTCATCCCCAGACCTTTTGACTGCGTGAATAAGCTCGATCTGGATGACATAAAGATTAAGAAAACTAAATACATGTCCTATCTGTAATATCGTCTGATCGCGAGTTTTACTCTAATGGTTGCCACAAGGGTTTCTTGCACCATTGCCATGGTCTAAAAAAAAGGGTCCACCCAACTTGTGCAGTTTCTCTTGTTGGAAACAAATCGGCCAAGATCACTTTCAATGTCACTTAAAATACTACAACTCAGGTATGTAAAATATTTTACCAATAATGTTCCTCATATTTATTGCTTGTTTGTTATGCTATGATTGTAAATAATAAAAAAATATGTATTGTACGCTGAATCTATAAAATTAAAACTAGAAGTGAAGCCAGTACATCCTTCGCACTGACTCATTAATTCATATAAATATATGATATGTTTCACTAGGGCCAACTAAGGAAATTTGAAATTTTTCGGAATTGGCCTTAAAAATTGAGCTCAAAATGAGTATCTGGGAATAGTTTCATGATAAATAAAAGCCAATTTTTATTTCTACAAACTACAAATAATTGTATGATTGTTTAGAAATAAATTACTTTTGAAAATTTGATATTTAATTAAAAATTTGTGAAAGATTTGGTTTGCAAATTTTACATAAAAAAGTTTATTGTGATTGACCATATAATATGTTGGTTTTTATGAGGAAAACTTTCCTAAGGGTAATTGAGTGAGAACCTATATTAGAAATACTTTCTTCGAAACTAAAATACACTATAAAGGAAAGTTTATGCGATTGTGCTTTACCATTTGTCGTTTTTAAATTTGGAAGTTTTGAGATGACCTACTTTTAATTTTTTAATAATTTATTTTGAAATTTAAGAACTTTAAGATATTTATAGCATTTGGGGTGGACCTTATATGTTTATTTTGAGTGGTGCTATAGCTTCTTGCCTAATGTCAGTTTTTGAAACACAAATAAATAGCTTATCCATCATCTTCCAGTTAGGTTAGCACCTGTCAGCGGGACCAGCATCCTTCTCCAGTTAAACTGTCGGTCATTGCTCCCGCCTTTCTCAGCTGCCAAATTTTTGTCATTCCTTCCTTCTTGAGGACTTCCTCTAAGCCATCTATCAAAGAAATAGCTATTTATATAATCTTTGAATATTGTAAGCACACTCCTCCACTATTTTATCATCTTTCATTTATAAATTTCAAATTTTAGGATGTATTTTGTTATCTGGAGGTGTCTATCTACCTGCTCCCCAAATTCAAATATTCTACCATAACTAAAGAATTTATTTTTCGTACTTTAAACCCCCTCCCCCCATTTTTATAGTCCATTTAATTTTTTTATTATTATTATCATTATTGTTATTATTTTATTTCTTGGTTATATTTTTTATTACCTTATCCTTATTTTACATCATCTTTGGTTTTCTATTAAGATGAAAGGAATAAAAAATAATAACCAAAAATATATAACCTATAATTTATTACTCCTTACCAAATAGATATGGACATTATTTAAAAATATTATAATATTATTATTGTTATTATCATTATAGTTATTATTTATCATTAGTATGTCCTAATTTTGTTGTAACTATCCATCAGAATGTATCATTATTTAGCTACTATCGATTATTTAATTTTGTTATTAAACGTGCTTTTATGGTACTTGTGTACTTTTCAGTGTTGGCTTGTCACAGGTCTCATGACTGTTGGCCGGCACTATAGTAAAGGAAATTGAAATTGGAAATTACTTGAAGTGGTTCCTTTAACTTCCTTCTAAAATGTAGGTTATCTACCATGATTATAAGTATTTCTTTATATTTGTCTAGGAAATTTTGAGACCCAACCCATTCCCCCCCCCCTCCCCAACCCCCCTTCTACCCTATTTGATCGATTCACAATCATGCATCTTTAATTTTTTAATTTATTTTGGATTTTAGAGAGGCTTTATTAACAGCTAGCCAAATTAGAATCTTCTTTTACACCTAAAAAATAGTTTTCTACGTATAATTCCTTACATATTTCTTGAGGTCACATATATTGTTATTAGTTGTTATTAGCACCGCGTCTTACTACCCGTTCGGGTTATACGCACTTACGCTTAATGTGTAATGGTAGGGTGATTGTGAGATGAAATGAAGGACCTACAGTTTAACGTGGAATCCGAACCACGGTGGAGGCCTGGCAGGTCATATATAATAATTTAAAATTATCAGACATTTATGCATATTTTGAATGGCTCCTTTAAGTGCCTTCAAAATTTAAATTTTCTTTCGCATTGATAAGCTGTTATTTCTATTAGTATTGGAAATTTTGAAACCCTCAACATCTTTTTTACGACAAGCTATTCGAAAATTCATAATTCAATATTTATTTGGTAATATTAAGTTGTCTCTCTACCTGTCTCCTAGATTTTAATCTTCCACCTAATCTAAAAAGGATTTTTATAATTGCATGCCACTCCCCTTTTTCTTAGAGCCCCATTTTTAAGTTTTATATTTATAGATTTTTTCCTATTTTATCGGGAACTCCCTTTTCCCGGGTTTCAGCTTTCCAGCTCTATCTAAATTTCTTGACTACCACAATTTTACATTACTTGTTTCATCCCTTTGGGGATTGAATTTCATAAAACCTCTTTCTTTACGTATACATATGGCCTAAAAGGAACCTCCATACCAAATTTCAAGATTCCAAATCCAGGGGTTCAAGAGATACGTTGATGAATTCATCAGTCAGTCAGTGAGTGATTCATAGCCCTAGTATTTATATATTAAGATTATATAATACACAGGCTCTTAAAATTGTCAAAGTTGCCAGGATATAACCATGGTATTAGATATTAGCAGCTATACATTTTATCTATACAGTATAAAACATTAATTTTTATTTAACAATAATGTAAACTAAAATGTAAATTAAAGGCTTTATACAGCTACGAGTGTTAACAAACGATTTAATCAATACAAAAATCTGGTTAATTTCTATATATCTCTGTAAAAATGTTTATTTACATTAAACTAATTGAAGTAGCACACGTGGAGATGTTTCCATATGTGAAATAACTCCCAACACAGAACCATTACTTCTCACACGTACTTGGAATACACTACTACCACGAGGTTCTATAATAGCCTACTTTCATTAAATCTACGAACCATGTGTTTTTTTCTCTTCACACCTCCCCCATTTAACAATCTAGCAATTACCTTAATCCAATATACCTAGATCAATCTACTGACCCCTGACTAAGCACACACAAACAAACCCAACCGACCACATACGCACACATACATTTCATATATATACTCTTCATCAGACTGACCATTATACATAACAAAGATTAACAAGAAACATTTTTCAATAATATTGTTATCTGTCATGAAACAATAGGTATACATGGCTACCGAAGCTTCGGGCTTTTTTCCCCTTAAAAAAAAAAACCTTGTCCCTCCTTTTCTATTCTTTCTGAACCATCCCGTCAGTGTTTCTCCACTTCTCCGCCAGGGTGACAAGTATTGTGGGAACGATAACTAATAAATAACCGATGCTCTACTGTCACAGCCTTCTCTGAGTTTCTTTCTCTCTTCAATACGAATGGAAATACCATCCATCATTTCGACTACCGAGTACCGGAAAAGGGTGGTTGGGAGTTTCATGGAATCGGTCGTAGGATATATAAGGGATGAAACTAGGGGGAAAAGGAATGGAGTAGGGGGAATGGCAGAAAAATATTGAATTGAACAGAAATAGATCCACAAGTCTATCCGTGTATAAAGACACGTAGATGTGCATTTACTTCTCTCTTTTTATACATTCATTTTTTCTACCCCCATGTTTCTTGTGTTATGGGACTGAAACTCGGTGACAAAGTGAGATCATTGGCAGCAGAAGAAAACAAAAGTGATGGATAAAAATGTGTAGAGTAAAAAAGAATATCGAAAAGTATATTGTTACTCTTTTTCTCATGGTATTTCTACATTACTTTTGTTTTGTGTTGACTCTTTTAGCTTCATTTCAACGAGAAATTGTCTCATTTCAGCGCTTAATATTTCAAAATACTTGTATGTAATGAAAACATTTGAAAACTATTACACTAGATATTACCTCTTTAGAGAGTTTCTTAATTTCCCTGAATCTTCTTACGCTTTATAGATTTACCAAAACTATAAACGACATGCTTAGCATTTCATGCTAGTTAAGCGATCATAAAAACTTTATGTTAAAATGTATTACTTTCTAAATATTTATTTTAAATGGCAAGTCTACTTCAGAACTGTTTATACAATAACAAACATAAACCAGTAACGATAAACTAAAGTAAGTTATTAGGTGTTTCAGTATGTAGACACATTATATATAAATTATATTCTATAGTATAATCATTTAAAATTATTATACTAAAAGTTTCAACTCAGTTATTTTATGTAGTTTAGATAATTAAACTCTAGAAATAATATATGCCTAATCTAGATATTTTATATAAATTACTGGATATATAATATGCCAAATGTGGTAAAAGTCAAAATAAATTATTCCTACAACAGTTGCCACAGTCTCTTTTTGGATATAGATAATGTATTTTTTATGGTTTAAGTTTGACTATTTATAATACCTGTATCATTGACACATATAATACATGTCATGGCTCTTCTAGTCAAGCCTGCCAATTATGGAGGGGTAGTTGTTCTCATCTCGGTCAGGTGTAATGAGGACGGTTTTTTTAAACATATTTCCCACTCTGCCTCCAAGCAACTGTGGGAAGATTTCTCTAAAATCCAACATTCCTCCAATTAAATACCAATAGCCCCCCCAAATAAGATAACGTTGTTAAAAATAATGCTTCGTAATGATAATATAGTGTCTACCAATAACGCCAGCATTATTTATCTGATGCATTTCAATCGTTATTAATAATAATACATAGTACCACGTCTTAATACCCGTTCGGGTTATCGCTTAAGTACTAATTATTACGCTGATGGGTTAGTAATTCGGAAGGTTGAATATAAAGAAAGTGAACCCACACCCACATTTGCGTGAAGGAACAGTGGAAAACCATTTATGAGAAACCACCCCCAGTTGACCCGATGGAGATTCGACCCTCAATCTTCCCGTCCTCAGCAGTCGATCTCAACATGAAACCAGCACGTTAGCTAACTACACCACCGAGGCGGGTCATTAATTGTGAAAGAATTTACCTTTACTGGTTACATTTTTATATAAAAAGAATTGGTTAACAATATATAGATTTAATTACAATAAAACCGAAATAACAAATTTGAGGTTTTACAATGATATTACAGGTTATACTTTGAAGTTTGATGCAGATAATTGGACTTTGTGAATTTGAATATTCTTCTGTAGCTACTAGGGCTGTGTAGGAGACGGGCTACTGGATGAATTGTTCTGAAGAAGAAAAATAGTAGTTAATAACAAAATATAGAACAATATATATATATACACATATAAATAACTTTATATCAGTTAAGCCAGTCTGGGTTGTAAATTGAACTCTTTAAAACACTTAGTGTAATGATAAACAATAGAAAAGTTCCTTGATTATAGAGGATGATGGCTAATAAGCAGGTGTCAACAAAATAGTACTATGGCTGGTCTCTCTCCCTTACGGTACTGCCAACGCCTTCTATAGTACACAATAACCTAGTTGCAAACAAACTAAGAGTAACACTAACACAATAGGAGCCCAAAAAACTGGCAAAGAAAAAGGGTATTATTTGCGCGAACCCCACTATGAATCTATAGCAGTTCCCCGGTTTGCTCGCCGAAGCTAATACTGTACGAGAAACGTGACTGCTTGACCAACACAAAATAAAGAATTCCACCAACTCAACTGAGGTATGCAATCCAATACAGACAACCTGGTTGTAGCCATCGAAAGAGTAAACAGGTGTACATGACGTTTACGGCGTCATGCGAAACATTGAGTCAAATTAGATTAATGGAACTTGTGGAAGTTTAGCAAGTCTGTAACTAAGACATTACTGTATTCCAAGCCCCAGGCTCGTAACGTAAACACTGTATGGCAAATATAAAGAGCAACATAGTCTCTAGGACTGATGTAACATACATGAAGCTAGTTATTATTAGACTTGTCCCTCATTCTGGAGGACACAATATTTAAACAACCTAATAAACCTTTAAGTTATGAAGTCAATAAGACTCGTCGTTGATCCATTGTCAATTCGACAAACTATCAACACAAATGAGAATCTTCTCCGACAATATACAGAAAAACTAAAAGTGTGCAAACAGACATTGCCTATCCTTTACTACAAAATTTAGATTCTGAGTCATAAGGACACGTTGATTACTTTGAAATACTTAATTAATTGAAGTCCGTGGTCCTATCCATGGCTGCGGTGGATCCGACGTCTCCAGTTTGACGGTATTTTATCGAAAGGTCCGTCATCCTGTCCATGGCGGCGGCGTATCAGATGGCCCAAGCTTCATGGTCGTCGTGTTCTTTGATGCCGCGCAGAAGTTCTTTCTTCAATGCTGGGTTGCAGTAAAATAGGCTGTAATGGGAACCTGGTTAGGGGTCTTTATATAGTGCTAAATCTGATATGAATTTAGCAAAGCAGTGAAGGTTATAAACACAGGAATATAGAAAGGAGATATATGCACGAAGGCGGGCAGAAAAATGAAATAACAAGAGAAATCCACTTGCGGGGAAAGGCGGGAACAAGCTTCCTTGGCTCACCACTAGAGTCTCTTGACGTGGAGTGTGTCAGTAGGTCAAACTCAATAGGCAATCCTTTCCTTAGTCAGGTGTTATAATGTAAGCACGTGTGGCTGCCATCTTTGAATAATTTTCTTCTACCATTTGGCAATTCAATCCAATAACATCTTGACATGGTAAATGGATATGAAAGAAATTTCTATTTAAATATCTCTGGTATGATTATATGATTTAGGATCCGTTATTATTTTTATGAGAATTTGTGATATAGATGTACTTTACTATTTTTTCCTGGTGGACAGAATGGCAAGCGTAAGTAAATTTATCCGACATCATCCAATGGGAAAGGGTCTGCGTTAACGTATTTTATTCATAACTATGATAATATTAATCCTCTTCTTTGAAAACTGCTACAGTATTTATCAAAATACAATATTTTTGACCAACCACGTGTTTGAATGTAGGGAGATGCGTAATTTTATTAGACTGCATCTAGTCAGAGAAAATAAACTTCGAGTTAGATTCAATTAAATATGTTAATATAGTTTCTTTCTTGCATAAATTATAAAAATATTGATTTTTACTTGTAGCTGTCCAATCTGTGTGATTGACATGCTACAATTGGTATTAAAGTTAACGTTATAATGAGGTGTTGTTTTTAGACAACAACTTACTACCCGTTCGTGCTACACACTATTTGGATTCGTTAATGAGGACTAGAAAGCGAGAATTTAGTGTAAGTTTATCGGCATTTGCAAGGAGAAAGGGGAAAACTATTACGAAAAACTTCCTTAAGTACCACCAGCCATAATTAAAGCCCCACCTTAACGCTATAACAAACATGACTTAATAAGCCTTACATTTAGACCTCATGTTCAGTGATGAGGATAACGTTATTACTCTAATGTTATACCTGTATTGTGGTCACATGGTCTAGGGCTTCCGTTTTGCCATAGTTCGCCTGTGATGTGGAGATCCGAATTTGAGTCTCAAGCGGTCACAACAGGGTACTTTTCCAAATGATATTTAACTAGCTATGATTCCATCATCCTCTACTCATACTAAAGCTGATGCACTTCCTCTATAATTACTAGCTCTTGGAGCAGTGGTTCCCAAATCCTGGGTCACGACCCAGATTAGAGTCACAAAATTGTTTCTGAGGGTCACGGGAACGTTTCAAGATTTATTTTGTTAGTAATTATTATATATCATAATTACAAACTTATTTTAAGATTCAGGAAAAATGAAGAGATACTGATGTACTCAGAATAGTAAAATGGAGTGAGAAAAGCATTCGTATTCACCTGACACACGTTCGAGTCGGTCAGGTCCAATACTCAAAAGCGTCCAAATTAGAACCTTGAAATACCAAAAATACACTATGGGTCACCAGAGATTCCCACCACCTGTTTCTTTATGGAGGGTTGATCACACATGTTAAACAAGTCATTCTATCTCCATCCCTTTCTTAGATACATTGTATTACATGTTGTCTTTTTTCAAAATACAAAAACAGTAAATATATAAAGATGCAATAGTCAAATGTATATTTAATGAGTGCCAGAGTATTTCGAAAGACTTTTCTAGGAATGTGGGAACCAAGGTCTACGTACTTATCATTCAGTATCGATGATGATACATCACAAACAATCATTTATTAATCATTAGTTAGTTAAATAAAGTAGATTTTGTGAATGTATTAATAATTTCATATTTTCATTGGTTTTTAAACCAATTCAGGAATGATTTAGGGGTGTATCAATTAATTATTTTATTGTGGAAAACACCAAAAAGTTGTATTATGGGTGGGCCAAGTATACTGATGTTAGTGCAGTGTTTCTCAACGATCTTCTGATCATGGCATCCATTGGATGACCTAAAGACCCTACCTCCAGCCCCAAACATCCTCCATGTACGAAACACGTCTACATAAATTTTGAAGACTCAAAAGATATAGCAAAAATATACTAAAACAAAAAATAAGAAAAGAAAAATATCAGGTGACTGACTACTGACGAAGAAGCTAATGGGATATAACAAATTAGACGTTGCCAAATATACAGACTAAGAGCGTGGAGAGCCAATTTTTCTAAAGGGTTGGCGGTGAGGGGGAAGATCCCCTATAAAATATTATTAGAGAACTTTAGCCAATAGAGTTTCTCAGACGTTTGAATTCTCCTATGGGGGTTACTTCTAATTCCAGTGGTGGTATCGAACCCTATCCCCCCAGCCCTGGTCTTTCTACTCCATTGCTATTTATCATTTCAAACACTGCCCAGATATCTAATTTTAGCAAAAACGCAAAAGCCCTCTTAAAAATATTTTGAATTAAAAAATATAAGCTATGTTTAAACGACCTATAAATATTGTTTTCTATGAAAACAAGTAGAAATTACTATTAACTATATAAAACACTTCTATGATATACTTAAAAAAAATCGTAGATAAGTTTTAGAGGACCATCTAATTTTCAAATTTAGCAGTTAGTAACTAGCCATGAACGAATTTTCTCTCCGAAAATAAGTAGATAGTATTTGCCATGTCAAATACACAACAGATATACATTTTAAACAAAATTGTTTGAACCCCTGCCTAAAATTTCAATTTAAAAAAAAGTGGCAATCAATAAACAACCATAAAACAAATGGCTGGAAGTAAAGTTAAAAAAATCACCCAAGTTGATACTTAAATAATTTATATGATTTGAACCAATTCCATCAAATCTTTTCAGTTGTGTGCGTATAACCCGAACGGGTAGTAAGACGCGGTGCTAATAATAATAATAATAATAATAATAATAATAATAATAATAATAATAATAATAATTTTCATTTGTGGCACAATGTACAGTACACCCAGACAAACCGAAGGACCCACAGGAATTCCAAATACATTTTTTGGGGGTTTGGAGGTAGGCCTACATTAAATGTTAATATTCATCATGATCTCGTGGTTAATTTTGTTTTAACGATTACAATATTTCTTCTTTATATGAGAAAGTAAAAATAAATATGTTAAAAAAGTCTAAAGAGTTTTGTGAACAAAATTATACAACAATAATAATAAAATTCTTATATTAAAACTTGCATACAAGAGAATATGATGTAGTTAATAATACTAGTATTGACTTTATTAATACCTCAACCAGTAAGCACATGGTCAAGGTAATTAAGTTTGTATTTTTCTAGTGACGGGGATGGGGACGTCAGGATTTGAATTCCAGCCAGTGTACTGAGGATCATTTTTTCCTAAAGGGTTTCCCACCTCTACTTCCATACAAATATAGATAAATTTCATTTAGATTATATTTATATCGTTCTTAAAAATATTGCGTATTTACTAAACTACTACTACGTATAATCTAAAAGGTAGTGAAACGCGGGAAAATAAAAAATAACTCACATCTTTAGGCATCTCACTCTACTGGTGGTTCTTTTACTAACCTATTTCCAAAAGTATATCAATGCTTTTTAAGATTTGACATATTTTTTTGTATCTATACTATAGTATTATTCTAATTGAGCATATCTAACAGCTAGAAATTTTACTATACATGGTTTGACTATTAATACGTAAAGTTACGTTATATGAAGTTAACATTTTTTATAGATCTTATAAATGCCTATAAAGTAATATACAGTAGAATATTATTAACGTGGACCCCAATACATATGTTATTAATCTATAAAAGGTGCTCTAAATGTCAATTTCTAAATAAATCAAGCTATAATAATTGCTGGGAATAAATTATGTTTAATGTCGCGATTAATCAATAAAGTTAGGGAGACACTGTTTAGAGTAAGCCACTGCCATTCTTGTTTTTAAATGTTATAATAAATAAATTGCACTACACAATCGTATAAGATTTCTCACATGGCTTATTAAAGCTGAAACAAGAGTTTCAAAAACAGATTTTCAGGTTAGTTTCCTACAGAAAAACCATCATATAATCTTGCTAAACATTCTTCATGCAATTTTTTTTCAAATAAAACTGATCAAATATTTTAAAATAAACTCCAATTTTTTTCTAATAATGTAAATTTGTCTCAAATTATACTAATCATCATGATTTTTACCTAGCAATATTTTGGGTGGTTCTAGTGAATTTATATTAAATGAGAGTAAAAATGTTATATCACGACACAACTTTTGTGTGTATAGTTTTTTTTCTTCTCATAACACTTTTATCTTACTATGATTTAGTGACGGGATTATGGCCCTGATCTGCCCTAGATTATATTTTTTACCGTGTTTACTATATTTCCAGGTTATACAAATATATGAAAACTACTCTACTAGAGTATGGAAGAGTAAGGAAACATTTTAGAGGTAATATACCGGCATTTGATTGGAAGAAGTGGAAAACTATTTAGGGAAAACCACTCTTACCCTGAATTTGAGCCCCAATCTCACAGTCATAAGCTAGTCAGACCAACATTAGAGTGACACCTTAGATCAGTAATGGCGAAACTTATCCGAAGTTTATACCACTAAGGACAAACTGAATTTTTAACTAGTCCACTGTGCCACCTCTTATTAACATCTTTTGATGATTTAATAATGACTGGATTTTAAAAAAGTAAAATTTATTAAATTACTAACCTGAGCGTCATAGATGACATTATCTTCATTAACTTAAGGTAAAAACATTGAAAGTATCATCTTTGTTTGAAAAAAAAAACCAATGAATTTAAATAAATGCTATAATCAGAAATGTAGATAATATTTTTCATCTTAATTTGAAAGCTGATTTGGTATTTTGCTAGCCAACATATTGATTGATGTTTGGTTGGTAATTGTCTTAAAATCACATAGGACTATTTTAAACAGTTGACTTCATAAAATGTATTGTGACACGTGAATGACATGTTTCATAACTGTTGAAATTTTATCGACTTTCAAAAATTATACCACGTTGTGAGAAGTTATATTTACTTTTTATGTTTTTCATGTCGGCCTACCATCTAAATAATATTCGTGGGCCTCCGAGTGCCATATATTTGTTATCCCTGTCTTAGGTCATTCGGCCATTGAAGTGGGTTTGTAATACCAACCGTGAACTGATGACATACTATATAAAACTAAACGAGAAGATTTGAAGGACCTACTGTTAACCAAAGAGTAAGCTGAACTCCTTGGTATCTGGTCACAGCAATGGCAGTAACTTGAAGCAAGAACTAAAATGATTTTTTTTTTTGGACAATGCAGTTAAATGTATCTTAAGAATTTTATTATGGAGGACAGTATGATGTAGATATTAGTATTATGAAATAGTTTGGCACTACACCCGATCCTAATGAATGGCACATATTTATTGATGTATCGAAATAAAATTATAATGCAGTTCTGCGACATAGTGAAAATAAATACGCATCAGTTCCTCTACTTCCTGCTCCTGGCTTTAAAGAAACGTATGATCCTTCCTCTACATATTCGGCTAGGATATCCGAGAAAGCTCGAGGGTGAGTGTGTAAACAATGCAGTCTACTTTGCTTGCAGTCGCTCCTTAAAGCTTGGCGACTGCTCAACGCCGCTCTTCTATATGTAAGCTTATTGGCCTGAATCAAAGGAACCAAACACTAGAATACCCCTCTACACATCCGTGTCAGACAGTGTTCTGCACGATTTCTGTAAAAAGAAAATTTCTGTGTCATCGTTGCTTATATTGAAAACATTGAACTATATTGTTTATTTATGAAATATTTTAATAATTAGTTAATTGGAATTCCTGTAAGTTTATCAAGGACAACCTGCAATATGAAATCCAAAACACTGATTATACAAGGACTAATATATTGCGTCATAATAATTGTGTCTACCTAATAAACATAAAGCCGACGAAGCTGCGACTCTCACGTTTACCAAAAATACACTGAACTGAATTCGGATGAAGCTGAATATGTGGACGGCTGGCCTTCGACTTCATTCGTGACGCCAGCATTTGACCGAACAGTCAGAGAGATATTTGGGCGAGTATGTGGTGGGGGCATTAAATTAACCTGTTTATGATTATGAGTAAAGTAACGTTATTAAGAGTACTCTTGTCATGTCTTTGGTGAACTTAAACATTATATCATAATATTGTGCAACAATGAGACAAGAGGACTGAGTAGTTACCCGGAATATGTCATAATATTTATTTTTGGTGATTTAACCAGACAATGTTCTTCTTCCACCTTTAAATCACCTTCATTTAACTACATTTTCATTTAGGTCTTTGATCAAATAGGAAGTAGGTTCGCCTATAACACAAACTTTTTTTCCAATATAATAATTGCTATAGTGAAAGAAGTAATCTTCGTTTGGCTCCAAATAAGGAAACTCCAGAATGCTGTTATACTTGAGATAAATCTACAAATTACTGAACTGACAGTTTAGCTTTAGTTTAGAGAAGATGTGCATTGATTTCTTAGACAAAAATAAAAAAGACAATTACTGTGAGTGACTCTGGTGGTGGGAGGTGCTACCCTCTCAGCAGAAGAGGAGGTAACTTTTCACAACATCCAACTCCACTTTTTTTCTATAGAATGTAACTTGTGTATTTTTACTAAGGTAGTTTTGATTAAACCTTAAAACAAACAAATCATTTAAATAATTCAAAATTATTGTTTTAGGAATAATATATTCTATTCCTAAAATAGCTACGTAAGTGTTATTATCATTCGTAATGCGTAAGAATATCTTTCTCCTTCAATCCACCAAACCATACTCCTAGAGAAAGACTTTTATCTTATTTCAATATAAGAGTAATAGATCCAACTAATTATTAACTATGCGTATATTTTTTAGTGTTATATTTACTCATTTAAACACTATAATTAATATACTAGAGGGACATATCACTCTGTGAAGTTGTAGCAAAATAGGAAAGGGTAAATCATGGACGTTACCTTTACTTGAGTTCTGGTCGTCTGGCCATTCACGTAGTGTTGGTGAGGAGTTTGAATAAAATTTCAAATGTTTTCGTGTGGTAAAGTGTCTTCGAAAGCTGTATAATAGCGAATACAGAAGGTGACCACCAAATTGTTTTTCATGTACCGAAGGAGTTTATCTGGTTCGTCATGAACCCAGTGAGAGAGCCACGTGGTGTTTAGGAAAATGCCTGGTATTTCAGCGCCAACTAATGAAGCTAACCGCTCTATTGTTTATAAAACGACAAGTGTGTGGCTTGTATCAAGATTTCCCTGCAGCCCATTTCTTGGTTCAAAAGAAGGGATCACCCCCACTGGAGTTCGGAGATATTAATATATGAGTTTCCAACACAAGTTGAACCAGCACTTGTTTCAGGTAATAGCTCCAACCCCCCACAAGGTACGTGCTGTTTTGAACCTTAATGCAACGGGAAATACAGTAGGTAGGATCACCTTTTTCTGAGCTACGCCACAATCCGGTGGTCTTGTATATGACTAGATGATGTGGTGATGGTTTGATCCACTCATACCACTGAGGCGAGTTGGCAGTCAGTACCTACTTGGGCTTTCTGTGAATACTGCATACACCGGTCAAACATATATCATTGTATCCACCTGGTGATGTTGAGTGTGTGCGTGGGACACAAACTTAAAATGTATTGTTAATAACGGCAATTTCTACACTTTTCTCGAATTGAGTGGACTCAAGGTAGCCAACAAAATTTAAAATGAAATGTTGGAAGTTCTGATGGAGAACAATTTTAATGTAGCTTATTTATAGTGGTATTTGTGAATTATATATTATTGTGTATTTATAATATGTACTTATGAGACTTAGAATATACATTAGATTTTGGATTATTTATTAATTAAATGATGAGGTATTCATTTCTATTTATACTACTATTGATATTGTTATATATGCCTCTACCCCTCTTTCCCCCTTTGTTACAGGCCACTCTAACTTCAGTTAGATGTCCCGTAGAAAAGGAGTTCCGAGAGTATACCTGTAATATTTTGATGAGGTAAATATTGAGGTGGACCCATTCCCACTGCTCTAGAATGGTTTCGGGGTAATATAATTCGCCGATCTCCTCATCATCAGAAGGCCAGTCTAAAACTAGAGTGATTCCTTAGAACAATTATGGGTAAACTTTTCATGAAGCGGGCTAAAAGAAGAAAGAAAAATGCCAATAGAGTCAACATAGCTTATTAAAAAGTTACAATGTTAAATTTTTCGAAACTATTGTACAATTGACAATGTGAGTAGTCTACATAATTTAACAAATAATTCTTAACACTACTTGCATTACTCTTTAACATTCCAATTTCGTGGATGGTTTGCGTATTATTTAATCTCTGGACACTGGTCAGTAAGCTATAAAATACAAAGAAAACAAAAGAGTGCTAAATATGTTTTTCTTCTTGTTTACTCTCGTTTTATAACACTTTTTTAAATTGGAATTTGGAATTCTCCCGTGGGCCGAATTGAACCTGTCCACAGGACGTATCCGGCCTGCAATGGTCTAGGACAACTGGGCGCTTAAAAAGGCCCACTTTTTTTAATCACTTTTTTTCTAGTGTAATGCAATGCACTTTTTTTCATATATTCTTAATTTAAAATTAAAAAGTGATTAAATATTAATTTTTGGAGTTGTTTAAAAAAATCTTAGTAGATGAAACGTAATTAATTAATATTTATACAGCTACCCTAACCTAACTTAACCTAACCTAGCCTAACTATTGCAATGCATTAATACAAGACAAAGATTATTTAAATTAAATATGATGTTGCACATAATAAAAGCATGCATTTTTTGCTTTTACTCATCACTTTTTAATTAAAAAGAAAAAAAAAAGTGCATTGCATTATGCTAAAAAAAAATTTTTTAAGAAAAAAGTGGGGTTACTTTTGGCACCCAGTTGATCCAATACCCAATTGTCCAGGCGCCCAGTTGTCCGGATCCGAGCCCGTGGGTCGTACTTTGGCCAGCACTGCCTTAGACCATACGGCCACCCAAGCGGGTCATTTTAATATCTATCCATGATCATTCGCGTTGAACGACAGCAGATATTGACGATAACAAATAAACGATATAGTTGTATATTTCTGATTATATTATGAAAGTTATCAATTACTTTACTAGCTGAGGATTTAACGGTTAGCTAATAGGAAATTTATCATTACTTGAATATAAAGTATTTATAATCCTTTTTTTGGTAAAATATTATCAAATGAACTTGGCCAGAATTCCGACTCAAGTCCCATACCCCCGGGACTGAGCTAGTTCAACAGGCCGCTTGTAGATTAAAAGCGGCAATATCAGTTGCTTCTAAAAGTATTTACAAACAAGACAAGTGTTTGTTCATTTAACGGCCACTTAGTCTTATTGTCTCCCTTTAGTTCACCTATGTTTAGATCATTACCAAAACATTATAGCCTACAAGCTCTTAAATATGCTCTGAGATTATTGATTGTCGAATTACCTTAACCGACTTAATCGAAGCTTTTCAACTCTCTTTGAAGTGTACAACAACTTGGTGAGGGGTTTCAACCACATTCTGGGTGCTTTAGCACTATTTTTTTCTGAGGGATCTAATCATTTGCTGATATTTACAATTAATTTTTGACAAATACAAAAAATTTAAGGGGCTAGTATACTCTCCTAAAACTCCTCTCATTTTCTGAGGGATTCTAACCACTCAATGCGATTTACAAAATAGAGTCTAAGGCTATCAATCTACTTGCCGAGGATTCTTATAATTTAATGAGGTATACAAACAATCAATGAAATCTAAATTTACTTTCTGAAGATGTTCTAAACAAGTACTGAGCGCTACAGATACAGGTTGAGAATTACACATACTGGCGAGGATTACAAATATTCTAAAAGAGTTACAACTACTTTCTGCGAATGTACAAACAATTAAAGAGAGTTATAATTTCCGACTAAGAAGCTACAAACAGTTTTTGAGATTAGCAACTACTTGCTGAGAGGTTACAAATAATAAGAGGAGAGTTGTGAACGCCTGCTGAGGAATTAAGAACAATTGCTGGGAGATCAAATTATTTTCCAAGTGGTCACAAGTAATTTATGAAATTTAAACTATTTACTGATATGCTATAAACAATTTCTGAGTATTACAAATACTTATAAGAGTTGCAACTAATTTCAGATAGTTACAACTACTTTCAGGTAGTTATTATTATTATTATTATTATTAGCACCGCGTCTTACTACCCGTTCGGGTTATGCGCACTTACGCTAATGTGTAATGGAAGGGTGATTGTTAGATGAAATGAAGGACCTACAGTTTAACGTGGAATCCGAACCACGGTGGAGACCTGGCATTCCTCACATTCACAAGATGTTTTAGGTAGTTACAACTACTTTCAGAATATTACAAATGGGTTCTGAAGTGGTTTTAAGCGATTTTTGAGAACTACAGTTTCTGACTTAGTTATAAGTTATAATTAGGGCTCCGACAACTTGCTGAGAGTCCGTAATTTATTTATTTGTTAACTAAAACAGGTGTAAATTTTAATTTCAACACAATAGTGGTCTGTTTATTGTTTCGTTGGTCAATTTTCAATAAATTTATTTACAATTATTTATACGAGGCTGTTTTCTTATCTCAATGATTACCTTGTATACACCATAATCATAATTTGAGTTTATACATGGGTGATATATAAATTATTTAAATAGTATATTCCATTCACCGTAGGAATTGACTTCTGAAAGGCCTTTTTCCCTACCATAATTCTACTATATAGTAGGATATTGGTAGGAAAAAAGACCTTTCAGAGAGTAATTCCTACCGTGAATGCATATAGTAGACCTATTATGTGAAAATAACTTACTAAAATTGCTCTTGCAAACTATTTTACCTACGTCCTGAGACTAGTAGAATTATTATTATTATTATCACCGTGTCTTACTACCCGTTCGGGTTATACGCACTTACACTAATGTGTAATGGTACGGTAATTGCGAGATGAAATATAGAACCTACAGTTTAACGTGGAATCTGAACAACGGTGGAGGCCTGTTATTCCCCACATTTACAAGCTGTGATTAATACACGTCTTGTCAGAGGTGAAGGAAGGGTTTGGTAATCAGATAAATCTGTGCTGGGACCGGGGATTGAACCCCGTATCCTCAGCAAAGAAATCTGACACCTTACCCCTAGACCGCCAGGTCACCGACTGGTAGAAAATGTTGATTTATTTAAAAGTACTTATAAGCTACAATTGACTTTATGAAACCAAACTATAAGTTTATTTGCAAAAACACTTTTAAATAGTAAGATTTAATTGTATCCACAAGAGCTTCCTTGTTGCTATATGAAAAGAAAATCTAATATATTACTATCTACAAATGAACTCTCTTGTAAATTGTAGATTTGCATCTCTACGAAACTAGCCCCTTATTAGAAAGGTAAAGTTAAATAATTACACTTTTGTTAATACATGTTTATTGCTGAGCTGACTCTCGAAAACTAAATAAATACATATTTCGTTCGTTCTCATGGTTTAAAAGGATTGGGAGGGAGGGAAGAAGAGAGAGAGATAGAGATACCCTTGTCTAGTGCTGCCTTCTGCTGGAAGCAACAGGAACTAAAGGTTTCTTTCTCCTGGATCACGGTGAAGTGTACACGTCTTCGCAGAGTGACCAATATTTTTATGACTTTACGTGACCCTGACTCCTAACATATTGTTTTTTTTTGTCGTAAAAGACAGTGTCTCAAACATGATCCATTTCAAAGGGACAATATAGGTTTTATTTTGTAGAGAACAGGCTGTGTTTACAGAGTTAAAATATCGGTTTGGATCTCAGAATTCAACATCTCAAACACCATTCGCTTATTTTTCATACCAAAGATTTAATAATAGAATGTTTACTACTATATAACTTAAGAAAGAATGATATGAGTGTACAAATTGAAGGAATGAAAATGGGATAAATTATTATTTAAAAATCAACCCCAAATATCCTAACTGGGATCAAACCCGGTCTCTTGGGTCAGTTTCTGGTAGGATACTGTAAATGGAGATCATACCTGCTATTTACCAAATTGTTAGTTAAAAACACCGTCCTACGTTCTAATTAACCTGTTTTTTCTTTCTGAAAAATGGCTTTTTGAATGATAAAGGTACAATAATTTATGTTTTTTAGGTGCTTTAGGCTTAATATGGAAACTCCTCATATTTTACCAGTAATTTAATTACAAATATAAAGGAAGGATTAACAAAAGATAATTTTCGAAGAAATGTAGCTACGTTGGGGTGGAGGTAGGTTTAGAGATTGTTTAGTAAGTAACACTAACCAGCATTCAAACCCCAAGCTACCCGTAACTGGCGCACCAGAACATATGAGATTGACGTCAAGTCCGCTTGTCTTACAAAGCGGATTTTGATTAGTTAATTAATGTTTATTATAATGTTTATGACATTAATTAACTATACTAGATATATTTATGTATTATTTTTAAATAATAGAATTTACTAATAGGTCTACATATCTTTGAAACCAATTACACATGTCATAACATAAAACTCATAATACAACTGTTCTCAAAGCTATCTATCATTAAACACATATATTTAAAAATTTGACAAAAATTAAATCTAGTGTATTTTATTAATGTTTTCAACAACTCTAGAGCAAATTAGTCCAGTCTTGAAACTCCGTTGAAGATATCTATGACTAGATAACACAATCTACAAGCTGTGTCTGCGATCGCTAGACGCTATCTTTGACCTGAGTTCGCTATGTTAAATACTAAGCTATGGAAAGCGTCTGAAGTAATATTTGGGGAAGATCTCCCAAAACCAGTTCATTTGCTTTAAGATTAGCCATTATGGTTTCTGGAAACATGTTCAAATCAGCCTATCGCTGGCGTAGGTCCTACTTGACTTAAATCCGACCGGACATTGTCTCAATCATGGTCTGGTGGACTTAAAGCTTTTTCTCTATTAAGATAAAATATTTCAAACACTCTCCAGGAAAATTTTAATAAAACTCAACTTCTTATTTGCTCAGGTATATTCAAAAATTAATTGTGGCCAGATAGCTGGCACTATATATATCGATGGATATGATATAGAAAATAAAATATTTAAGAATAAATCTGTTTAACATAGATCCAGTATTTGTTTATGGTTACATTATGACAAATAATTATTTCTTCAATGCTACTAGATTTACTATATTGTTTATTTGGTGTGGTGAGTGAGAATTCAAATAAATAAATACAAATACTTATTTTTATGTTAACACTTTTAAGTCTATAATATTTTAATTGTTTTGTTTGTTTTGTTCAAAATAAGATTCATACCTGTAATCTGTTTTATCTTTTAACCATCATCCACATAAGTGGGCTCGAGGACAAAGAGTCAAGATCGTCTAGTCTGGCTTAATGATGTTTGAGTCATCGGGTCGTCGGTTTAGATCCTAATTGGGTGTACGGATATAATTCTCCTCTAAAATGGTTCTTGTTTTTCTTCCATATAAATACTGGAACATTTTTCTAGTTTTTATCTTTCTCCTTCCTTGGCCATTAGTGCGGTTAAATACTGATAGCCTGGTCGGGTAGAACCAACATCTTAACTGATATATTAAATAATAGTAGAACACTGGTGCCTCACCAATGACTGAGAGAGATTGTCATTGTCCTGTTATTTTAAATAATAAATTCAGCCTGCTTAGTAAGTCACGTTTAGGTACTGATATCCATATATGGTAAACGTCCTACAACAATATTATGCTAAGATATCAATCATTAACATACAATAAACGTCAAACTAAATATGTCCGACTATGACTGTCGACGCTTCCTTAGAGGCAAAGGTAGTTGCGTGGAGCTATATGAGTCTGGAGACAGCGTGTAGAATATATCACACGTATTCTAGGGAAAGGGTTGAAAGAATAAGGGATGGTGTATTGAGGGAAAAGGGGTCTAACGGGTCGTGGGGCTATAAGGGGGTTGGGGGGGGGGTAGAAGCCGGCCAGACGGGATAATAGGGAAATTTTCATGAGGGGTACGAAAAGAAAAAGAAGGGAGGCGGACTTCAATTGCAAATGACATTGCGTAAAGAGAGGGTGGTTGGGTGGGTGAAGAGAAATGGCGGAGAGAGAGAAAGAGATTAGGGATTAAATATTGGAAGGTGAAGGGAAGTAGGAGGGTATGGGGAGATGAAAAGAGGCAAGTAAAAGTCGATATTGTGTGTTGTTATCTGACAAGAACAATAGTGTAGGCCTTCAACGTTCGCGCTGTAGTCACCTCGCGTAACAGTTTTTTTTAATTATTTCCGAATGGTCGAAAGAAAATGATGCAACGATGGAACATAAATATATCCACAACTATACATATTCATATATTTAGTTCTCGCTCTAGCGATTTTAGATACAGTTGTAAGGTACATAAAATAATTATTTCTCTTAGATAAAGTAGGGGTAGCAGGAACTCATCAAATCACTGGAATATAGCGTATTCACTATTTTAATAGATTCTTAGCACCACGTTTTATACATGTTTGGGCTATACGCCTATGTACTAATTACACTAATGGTTGTATGGATGAGGAAGATTATTATAGGAAGTGTACCCACATTTGAGTGGATGGAGAGTGGAAAACCATTTTGGAAAAACCACCCTCAATATACTCAACCAAGGTTCGAATATCGATCTCCCCGTTATCGGTAGTCTAGTCTACTGCTAAAATAGCCATGCGTAAATCAAAGCGGATTTATTTTACATTAAAATAAGCCAACAATACTCCACAATCAGAGATTATAGAGTTTCACTATGCAATATATATAAAAATACATTTGTTAATGTTTGCATACATTGGTTAAAATGATTTGACATATCATGGTTTACTGGTGAGGGCGATAATCTTATATTTATCCATCCCAAGTATTTAATAAGTTATTTCAACTAAAGGGTGATTATAGTATCAATGGTTGGTTGGTAAACCAATTTATTACTAAAGTTTAGTTAAAATCCTTAAAGTAAAATACATTTATTATTATAATTACCGGTTTTATTACATTTGGTATTATGATTATTCGTCGTTAGTGTGATCTATAAACTCTTGTAATTTAAATATTTTTTTTTAAACCAACTTACATAAATAGTATAAGCAATAATCTCCTTTATAACTCATTTATTTTTACAACCTATGAATATTAAAATATGCTTTGCAAGGGATTAAACCAGAAACTTCCAGGTATTATATCTATAAATGATTAATTAGCTATGCTATAGTATATTCGTTAGGGTTAAACCCGCATATACATATCAGATTGTGTAAATTTAAAAATGAAATCTGGACACAGAAATGTAACCCGGCACCGTTAGCAAGGCACGTAAATGCTATATCCATAATTTGACCAGTGGAATTCTGGTTCTTTACAAAATCCTAAATCTCTGCTAATATTAGACGTTTTGACATAAACTTTCTCTCAAACTCATCCTTTTTCACACACTATCCCACAAACACAATCCACACACACAATCTTACTCACACAATTTCACACATTATCTCTTTCACAAACACAAACTTTATTTCACATACACTCTCTCTCTCACACACACGTACACACTCACACACACTCTCTTACACATACACTATCTTGCACTTTATCTCTCACTCACTCGATCACACCTACTCGTTCTCTCTCACTCTTTCACATTCACTCGTTCACACTCAGTTTATAATACTCTCTCACACTCACTCTCACACTCACTCTTATACTCACTCTCTAACTCAAACAATCTTAATCTCACACTAACTTCCAAACTTACACATTCTCTCCATATCTTACTATCTTTCTCTCTATATAGATTATATATAAAATTTTACAAGCCAGTTCTCAGTAATTGAAATTACAAGAAAACTGTCTAACCAATTTTGATAAAGGAACACTCATTTTAAAGGTTAGGGGGCCAGGATGCCAGCGAAAACTGAAACTAAAACACAAACTACTAGAGAATTTTCCATCTTTTCTATCTATCTGGGTGGTGGCTCATCTGTACAACCATTATTTGTTTACATTACCATGGAAATTATAATTTGTGTGTAATTGTATATTGGGAAATAAGATATTTATCCATGGTTGAAAATAATAACAACTCAATTAATACTTAAGTGGTTAGTAAATATTAATATGTTTGTTATACAAACATTTTATTTCCACACATATATAGTTTGATGTGCATTACAATCTAGATCTAAAAGAACAAACATATTAAATGATTTACAAACGCATTCACCTTTATTTATAAATATCATAGGAATCTACTATCTGCGTTAGTAACCACATGTTTGACTGATGTTTGATTGTTTTTATAATAGGCCAATTAGCATTGGGCGGGAAATCACTTATTTCTACCATATCAACATTCTGCCATTAAGTCAAAATGCTAATAAAAATTAGTAAAGCAAAGTTCTTTAATTGCAATTAAGATCACTATTTTACAAGCAAGAATGTAAGACTAAGGTGTCAGTCTCGTCTGTGTTGGTAGACTGGTATTGTCCTTACCTGCAATATTTGGGTTGGAAATAATTATAATGCGCTGGAGCAGGGTATAGAAGTAAACATCTTTATTGATTGACATTGCTGAAAACTACGACCTATGTATGCTATCATAGACAAATTTGACTGAAGGTTGATGATTGTTTTGTCCATCCCACGAATTAGTATCAAACTGTACTGATGGTTGGGTAGACGAAATCTTCAGTCTTGTTTTGTCTGGTTTGACGGCGAAAGAGAGGTGCGGTTTGAGCCCCAGATGGACCTATTGAGGTGTTTGTTTGCCAGACATAAGAATACGGAAGCCACATCAAAACACTGACTGACCCAACCAGATATGAGGAGACGTACTACTGGGCTTTAACTACCCTAAAATTATTTTTAATTTTCGTAATCTCATTTATCATGAAATATATTCCCAGATATCCATCTTCAAAGTAAATTTTTTGAAAGTGAGCCAGCCTTAAGCATACATCATTATTAATAATGAAAAATGTCCCCTTATACCAAATAGTTATAAATATTTTCAGTAAGCTACAGTAACATCATTTTTACAAGGCCTTTAATTAATTTATTGGTTATATAAAATCTTTAGAGGAAACTGGTTATTAAAAATTACACTCAGTACTATCAATGTTAGTATACCTCATTTAAACTTCAAAAAGTTGAATTCAATGTTATTCAGTAAAATTCTCTTTATTAACAAATTTACGGTAAGTATTGTAAAATAAGCAGCACGACATAATCGTACAAATATACTCGTCTATTTAGGAAGAGTAAGACAATCCTAAATAGGTTGTTTGTTTTAAATTAATTAACTCAGTATTTTCAACAGTAAACCTATACCAAATATTTAGAAATATTTCATTAAAGTATAATGCATTTTTTTAGAGATACTTAACTTATTATTGATTATATAAATTTGTCAGAGATATTTTCAGTTTTTCAGTCTGACCTCAACCCTACCCCCAAGGATTGAATTAATGGCAGATATAATTTCAATGTGTACTGACATGACTTAAAAACTAACTTAACACAACCCCTAGTCCCTTATATTATTTCTTCAACCAAGTGTTTTACTGACACGTTTTACAAATTCAGTTGATACAAAACCAGGTTTTTATTACGGAAACGGGTTACCAATATTGTCATTCTACATATTGTTGAAGCTATTAACGCTGTTATACAGAAATACGTTTGAAAGTGAAAACAGAGCTTGGAAGTTATACTCTGATATTGGTTGGAAAAACAGTTTAAAAAATTCAACACTGATAACGTTTTACTATATTATTTTTTAGATAATGTGTACAATATCTATCAAAAGTGACAGCTGCAGATAACATTACTTGATATATCGATATATTAAAATGGTTTTATAAATTTTAGTAACAAGCCGATTGTGTTCTTCTTACCAGAATCAAGATATACTTAATTAGTCGATTGCTGACCAGATGCCTGGCATGCGCTATTTTCTTTCTATTGACTTAACCTCCTCTACCCTACACCCTCCTATTATCTGGGGAAAAAATAACTGTAGGGGGAGCTTTATTTTGACCATGGGGACATGTCCCAAACCCTTCACAGGGACTCTACCCCCAAACTCAGTAGACAGCATCCATGGTGGTGCTCAGGGGACCTAGCACAAATTTTGAGAGGACATGGCTCAAATTCTCACAACGCACCTTTCCCTCAACCCACTAGACTGCCCGAGTTGAATATTTTGAGGGGAGACATTGTCCATCCTCCCTTCCCTTCCCGATGTGCTAGGGACCATATCCCCCAAACAAATAGTCATCTTGGGTGGTGAAGCTCGGTGCCCACGTGTTTTGGCAACCTGTTAAAGCTACCGAAGGGGTAATTTTGAGGACATAGCCCACACTGATCTGTTGCTTCGGTGTATGTTGGGGTCTCAGACTCAAACACTGGGATCACTGGCACTTTGAGTCAATTTTATTTATTTGATCGTGACCCGACATGATAAAAGATGCTCTCGTGCTCTAAGCTTTATAATTACCTTTCACAAAGAGCTTCCTTTCTGGAGGGGTCATTTTCCCCACCCTTTCACTCGTCAAAATAGTATTGCCCTAGTGAATTTTGTATTGAATCGACAAATTAGAACATCCTTCTAGCTGTCACATCCGTATTAATTGATGGTTGCAAATAGAAAGAACTCCAATGGTCCAAATACCATTATTTTTAGCTTGCTGACCCACTGCTGTGTAAAGTCGAAAACCTCCATCCACCACACAGGCCAACATTGGTGTTATTAAAATTTCCCATAAGGGATGATTATTTGTTTTGTGAATTGGTAAAGCTGGTTACACTTTGGAACTAACTATACCAATGGAAATTAAACATTATCAAAAAAATGTATATTTTGATCCAGTATGAAAATAAGAATTATAGCAATATATTTAGTTACTCAACACTTATAGTTTAGAATACGTGGTTAATAAAATTACACTGCAGATAATTACTTAGAAATGACGGGGTGAACCTGGTTGTACTTTGTCGATTAATATACCAATGGTAATTAAATATTACAAACCAATGCATGATAATTTTGAGGCAGTAGGAAATAAAAATATTATAGAAATATTAGTACCTTTAGCTGAAAGTGCGTTATTATTCAAATTTCCCACAAATGATGAAATTTGAAATTAAATGGTAAACCTTCAACTTGTGGCTACGCTTTAGTAAATAAATTTTGATGTTTACCATTTCAATCAATTTGTGGTAAAATATTACTACTAGTGGTAACATTTGATGGGTTATTTTAGAGATTTTAATAGAGACATATATTTTTCTGGAAAACACCAATACCTTCAGCATAAAACAGGTGGTTATGGTGGCTCACTAAGAAAAAAAACTGTTGAATCCTTGCCATTTGAAATAAATAGTACGGAACTCCACATGGACTTTCTCGCTCTAGTATTTAGAAATTGAGATATTTATTCAAAATTCGTAATATAATATACACTAGTGAACCCTAGAACAAATTACATTATACATGCGTAAAACATTTTTTGACTCATGGTTTTAAATTTTATAATAATATTTAATAAAAATTAACGTATTCATTTGTATATTTGTTTAAATAAAAAATATCGATTTTAGGTCCACAAGGTTCAACACTTTGTATTAAAATTTTGACTTTCAATTAAAGTATTCGGTGTTTTATTAGGGGATGCACATCTTATGGTTATAACATTGCTACTAGATTTCTCGTTTATAAATTTTGACCAATAAAATATGTAATTATTGACTATTAAGTCTAAAATGAGTGAGATAGGTAAATGTTGTACAAGGGACAAATCCAGGAAGGAGGCATTGAAGAGGCATTCAAGAAATTAAATCAATTAAATAAATATTAAATTCACTATTAGTTTTATTGTCACGTAATACTATCTCACTAATTAGATTTCATGTTTTAAATTGTTATTGGTAATATTAAGATTTAAGACAATCACATTAAGTATTAGAGTGGTGAAAATAGGCATTAATTATATTACGAAAATCTTAGTTACGCGCCTCTCAACTTGTTGCACAAACCTATTTTAGGTTTAAATTTATTTTATCATTTTTACTATTACTATTTCAATGGTTAATCATAAATAAATATCTTTAAAATAAATGTATTTTTAAATAATGTACTTTAAACAAAATCTTTGAATAATACCCCACTGATAACATGTTAGTTTGGCTTAGTGGTAAAATTTTGATATAGAATGATATATAACTAACTATACTATAAAAATGAGTTAAAGATATATCTTTCGACATCTTAATTACTTATTTTGTCTAATTAATTGAATAGCAAAAAATATATTTATATGATAGTTGTTTTAATGTTTAAACTTATTTCCTTCTTAATAATCATTATTTGTTGATATTCTTATTATTTACTTATAATAAATTTCAATATTAATCGCAAATTTCGAGTTATACTATTCATTAGAGGATTATCCTCGTGTTTAAAATTACATTGAAAGATTACTTAAGGATTTACTCTCAAATTTTGAAGTATTTTTATGTCAAAATTCTTGAGGTGCCTCCAACCCCCACCCCCTCCCCAACCCAATCCCGATGGGAGCGCCCGCGTTCCTCCCCCACCCCTCCTCAAAAAAAAAACCCTGGATTCGGGTCCGTGATGTACAAAAATCTTCCCTATGAGGTTAAAGGATAAATATCAACTTTTTGAAAGACTTGCTCATTTCTTTCTTTATGGCTTTAGAGAGTTATTACGTTTAAACTTAAGTAGTATTTCCTTACAACTAAAGCTCACAAAATTGTATTAATAATTTATTTGCCAAAATTTTTTTTAGTTTTAATAGTACTACAATTTTGCAATGATAAGTTATTTAGTATCTCAAATAGTTGCACAGATATGGAAATATCCGCTTCTGTAAAGTACCCTTAAAATAATTTGGAGGGGAAAATAAAAATATGGAGTTTAATTATAATCTTAATCAACGCCTAAATACGAATTTTAATCAAAATCGTTAGAGCCGATTTTGAGAAAATCGATTGTTTCTCTTTTCACTTTTTATCAGACTACACTTAATTTTGGTGTTAAACAGACACACGGGCAGACGCGATTGCAAAGACCACTTTTTAGGATTCGGGGGGGTCGTGAGACTTTGACATCCATCAACATTTCAGGTTAGATTTTTTTACGGTCGCAATACTTTACCTTTATTGTTAGTAAATTTACAATATATATATATATATATATATAAATATGCGTATAGCTTGAAATTTATAGGTTTTATAAAAATCAGTTTCGAATAAAATATTTGTAATATAAATAGATCTAAATATGTGCAATGGTAAGTAATTTTATATCGTAAATAGTTTCGGAGATATGATAAAAAATGAGAATGTTCGCGTCAGACTGGAGCCCTTAAATTTATTTTGCCAAAATATTGATAGTAGCCATTTTGTTTGTAATATTTATAAATGTTTTGAAATTAGATTTATTCAAAATCGTTCGAGCGATTTTAAGAAAATTGACTTTTCTCTTGTTGCCCTTAAGTAAACTATCCTTAAATTTAGGGCTAGATATCCACTTCCAAAAACCCCTCGGGGCAACCATATGAAAACCCCCTAGATGCCAAGTTTTAGACAGATCGGTAAAATAGTTTGGGCTCTAGATGGAGCTACAGACAGACAAACAGATTGACATTCAAAAATTACTTTTTCAGATTCGGGGCATCATGAAACTTAGAGATTCATCAAAATCTCGAGTTAGATATTCTTGACGATCACAATACTTTCTCTACCATGTAAGATAGCTAGAAAGTAAAAAAGTGTTATTCGAGATGCCTTCTGTATATCGACTTAGAGCCGAAACCATTTTACCTTGACTCTCCAATAATTTTTATCTTCTTATATTTATTTTTACCCTAAGAGTAACTTACTTTTTACATCAATTGCATTTTCCAGTGTATGAGCTGGGTCAGTTTTTTATTAAATATATATATATATATATTACCTGCTGGCTAGGCCTGCAGTAGCTGAATATGTCTTATAATCTAACTTAAGAGTAGGATAGGCATAACATCTAGTACCAAGCCGTTTATTTATCAATGTTAGATTGTAAACCCATATTTTCAACGATGATGATTTTTTGGCCATTCTGGGAATCGAAACCGGGATCCTTAGCTCAGTAGACAAACACGCTACCGACGGAACTAAGATGTCGGACTCTGAGGGTAGTTTAATGAGGGGCAAAAAGAAACAGAATAGATTTTTTTAAAATTCACTCTAACAATTTCGTATCTAGTGTCTGTTTACCCTGAAACCGAGAATGTTGTTCGCGATGCTTCCTGTCTAACTATCTGTTTGCCTGCAACATAAATCATAAAATCAGTTTGGAACGTAATTATTTTAACGGTAAATATTGAGAGGAACAGTTGCAGTTTGTATGACTTGACGTATTATTACTTGTTTTCGAAACTTTTGGAACTGTCATATACTGTTCTTTCTACCGGCATCCAATTCAGCAACATAGGAATTTATCTTCTTTTGACCGCCTCGGAGAGAGAAGTATTATTATCGTCAAAAAATAACAACATTTCATGAAACCGAAAAAAGGCTTTTCTATTGTTTTTCTATGGTAACCACGTGTAGTGGGGTAAGCCTTTAATTTCACCTACATATAAGGTTGAAGTTTTACACATCTGTACCACAACATGGTGTATGTGAACCCTCCGACTGAAGAGTGTGATGGAAACGTTGGCAGATAGTGGTAAAATAAAAAACTGTAGGCCAGTAGAGTCTCGGAAACTCGAACTAATGTTTACTGAGGGGGTGTCGAGTTATTGAAATGTTGAGTTTTACGAATGAACTTACATAAAATGCTATGGTGTGCTACGGTATGCTATGATGCTATGTCATGTTTACTAAACAAGGATGAATAACAGTAGAGTATCAAATATTATAATAACAGTTTTACTTTACTGTAGTATTATACGGTACAGTAACAGTAATATACGTACACGGTACAGTACAATATATTAAGCCTACGTGTTAATATAATGGTGTATATACTTACGTTTAATATGCAGTAATGCAGTACAGTACTGTATATATAATATTGTATTTATTCGAATAACAAGTTACTGAATTGGAAAACTAACAAACACAGAACTTGTAAAAACACGACAGCACGACTGTTCACTCGAGTTACGAAAACAAACTGAGGGGCTATACAGTAGAATGGCCCAGGATAGTGATGACTGGCGCCAACAACTGTAAGTGTCGAGTTTACGAGACTATACTGTATTACCTTTTTGGCGATATAGTCTAGAATATATTTGGAAGTTTTGCAACCAAGGGTTAGTTGAACATTTTGGGAGAAGAGGTAAAAAAACTTGGTTTTTTTTCAGTAAAGTTTACTACCCTGGGTTGATAAAAGTCTCTAGGGGACTGAGTGTTGTGTAAAGTTAGTTTGTAAGTCGTGTAAGTACATCTTGAAATCAGATACGTCAATAATTAAATTTTTGTAGTTAGGGTTAAGGTATGACTTAAAATATTTTTAATTAATTTTCATAATCAATAGTAAATTACTTGCCTCAGTGGCGTAGTTGGCTAACGCGCGAGTCGTGTTGAGCTCGACCACCGAGGACGGGGAGATCGAGGTTCGAATCTCGGTCGGTTGAACTGGGGGTGGGGGGGTTCCTAAATGGTTTTACACTCTCCCTCCACGCAAATGCGGGTTCACTTCCTCTAATTCAACCTTCCTAAATCCCAATACATTAGAGTAATTAGTACTTAAAGCGTATAGCCCGAACGTGTAGTAAGACGCGGAGCTAAATATTATTATTATTATTATTAATAGTAAATTAAGGCTTTCTAAAAATAAACATGTAAATTATTATTTGTTTGCTGAAATATCTACAACGAGTTGGTATAGAGGGAATATTTTACATACTGAATAATTAAATATAAACAAACTGTTTATGATTTTCTTTTTCTTCCAAGATATGTGAGAAAGCTTGTGTCATGCCACTTGTTTTACAATACTTATAGTAAGTTAATGTTTTGTTTTTTAATAAAAGGTAGCTTACTGACTAACTTTTAATTCCACTTTGTATAGTTTAAATGAGGTATACCATCATTTATAGTATTGAGGGTGGTTTTGTTTTCCCACATTCCTCTAACAATTTTACAAAAACAATAAACTGATTTAAGGTTTCCTACAAAATAAATTTATTGTAGCTTACTGAAAATATCCATAACAATTTGGTATAGAAGAACATTTTATACGAGCAATAATAAAATGTGCTTAAGGCTGGTTTACTTACTAAAAATTTACTTTCAAGATGGGTATCCGGGAATAGATTCTCATGATAAATAGGAATAATAAAACGAAAAAATAAATTTAGGGTAACCAGTTAAAGCCCAGTAAGACGTCAGTCTCTTCATGTCTGGTTGGGTCAGTAAATAGAACACCTAAGAGCTCCGAATTTGCTGATGAAACTTAAAACACCCTAGCCAAGACGCAAGACGCTTCATTGACCCAGGAAGGGCAACCACAATAATATATTTTGATATAGGTGTCAGTATTCTCATGTATGGCGAACAAACACCTCAATAGGTCTAGCTGGGATTTGAACCTCACCTCTCTATGACCGTCAAACCAGATAAGACGAGACTGACGATTTCGTCTATCCACACACGTTTTAGCTTGATACTTATATTGGGATGGACAAAACCGTGGTAACCACACTCAAATCCTTGAGTGATAGAATAGGTCATAGTTCTCAGCAATATTTTATAAAGACGTTTACGTCCATACCCTGCTACACCACATTATCATTATTTAAAACCCAAATATTGAATTTAAGGGCAATACCATTATTTTATTATTATTATTTATCATCACGTCTTACTACCCGTTCAGGTAATATGCTCAATACCATTCAATCAATATAGGATAGACAGAGACCTTTGTCTTACATTATTTCTGGTAAAGTATGAATTTTAGTAGCAATTAAAGAATTTTGTCTTTACTAATGTTTCTTAGCAATTTGAAATAATAGCAGAAGGTGATATGGTAGAAATAACAGTGATTAACCGCCCACTTCCAACTATTATCAAAATAATTAACCATCATTCAAACCTGTGTGTAATAACGCAGGTAATAGTTTTCTATAGTGTTTATAAGTAAAGGTGTATGCGTTTGTTAATCCTTTAATATGGTTTATTATTTTAGATATAAATAGTAATGAACTGTATCACTACATGTTCGTGGAAATAAAATAAATTATCAACAAACAAAATAGTATTTATTGACAAATAAAGACGACATACAGCCAAGGTAGCAAGCATATATAAATGGTATAATTTTTTCAGGTAGATTTGATAGTACATGCCCTCGCGAGACGTTAAAACACTAAGTATGAAGGTAGAATTAATTCTAAATGTACTCGCATATGGTAGCCACACTCTAATTCAACCAAAGTTTAATTCCCAATAAACTGTGTTTTCTTAGTTTGCTATATGTAGGTCTACTCAACAATTTGGTGATGCCACATGTCCATATTCAAACCAAAGACCTGAACTTGACGTTTCCCAAATTTTGTGGGACATAGCCCAACACCCACTGGGTCAGGGATTAAATTTCAATGTAAGTGCAAATCCTCAAATTGAAATTTTCGTTTTTTTGAAGTGTATGCTGTTACTTGACACTAATGTAGCTTGAAGCCCTCACACAATAAGTTTGCCATCACAAAACAAACTATAAAACTATTATAAACACTAAATATATTTTGGTTACCAAAAAGTGTGTGTTTTACGCCTTTACATAAAAATAAAAAACACCAAGTTAATATTTTAATGTATATTTGTGCTACACCTTTAAATGTATATAACCACAATGATAATTTGTCTTATATCAATCAAGTTTAAAGTTTTAATAGGTTTCAAATTAAATTCTATATGTTACACCACTTGCAAGAATCCAGTTCTACCAAATATCATGCACCATGCGACTCTCTGTGATTCACGAGGATTTATAAAAGGATATCTTAATATGTAAAGGGCTAGAGGACATAAATGAAGAATTTCTTTGAAGAGCACGCACTACATTGTCCAAACTGCCCTCGCCTCAAGTTGATCTTATCGTCTAAATGGTACAACACTAGTTTTGACGTGGCGTCTGTTATATTTAATAACACTTCAATATAATAATTAGAACTCACACCATGATCTGTTTGTCATTCGATCGAAGTAATGATCTGTTCTTCCAACCGTATGTATACATTTTTATCTAGTTTCGGTGTGCCCAGGTAGAATATTAGTTCTTGACCGTGCTACAAAAAGCCTTCCAAAACTTAATATTGTTCTCTCCATTATCCTAGTGGGTATTCCTTGTTGCGAACTTCCTACTTGGTCTGCAGGACAGTTATATACTTTAAATAGTGGTGGTGTTGTCACTGAAGCAGTTGACACTACCTGAATGAATGTGGATGACAGCTATGAAAGGTTCATATATATGTATGAAATTCTTTTTCTTGCTTCTTGACGTTTAGGATTCTGATGACGTGCTTTTGACCATTTTAAGGGCACCGCCCAGGTTATGGCGTTGTAAAAAAATGTATAAAAGCTAGTTTTGAATACTATTTATTTACTGGCACTCGTAACAAAGCTTTGATTGTGGCGTTTATGGTAGGATCCATTATTAATAATACTAATATTAATAATATTAATATATCAACAATTATTTTTTTTATTAATATCATTATTAGTATTGGTTTTACTAATAATACTACTATACTCGTATATTATTATTATTATTATTTATGTAATTGAAATAATTATAAGAGTATTAATAATATAAATAATTTAATCTCTTCACCTCATATGAATATCCCGTCATACTAAATTTTATACCTGTACATTAATATTATTCCTTTATCTTAAAAAGGTACGCACAAAGCATAAAATAGCAATATTGACCCTCTATAAATCGTGAATTGTAATGATTTGAAATCATTGAACCACTGTTTAAAGATCTTAGCTTAACACTGGTTAAAATTGTGTAGTATAATATCGATGGTCAAATGACCTTAAATTATTGTTACATTAATAAAAACAACCTGATGAAGGTTTTTAATAATAATATAATATTTAGCCCCGCGTATTACTACCCGTTCAGGTTATACGCTTTAAGTACTAATTACGCTAATGGATTAGGAATTAGGAAGGTTGAATTAGAGGAAGTGAACCCGCATTTGCGTGGAGGGAGAGTGGAAAACAATTTAGGGAAAACCACCCCCAGTTCACCCGACCGAGATTCGAACCTTGATCTTCCTGTCCTCGGTGGTTGAGCTCAACACGACAAGCGCGTTAGCCACCTACGCCACCGAGGCAGGTGGGAAGGTTTTTAACCGTGTATCTTTGAATTAACGTGTTCGCATCCTACCGTATGAATTATGTAGGTAGTTGAATCTCAACCATTACTGTTGTACTCCACAAGTTAAATCTAATCTTCTAAACTACTAGTTTATTTCTCACTCCGTGAAAGTTGAGATACTGTTACCCAAATAGGGTACTAACTAACGAATCCTTCTCAAACTGGGTTGGTTAAGAATAAATAAAAGGCGAAGGCTACACTTATTAGTATTGCTTCACAAAATATTATAAACATCTCAGCCTCAATACCTATCCTCATGGTTCCTATTTCTGAAGTATAAACACACCCATGCTACTAGATCAGAATCCACTCTACAGATGTATATTCCCATACATGGATCTGAAACATATGCTCGTTCTTTTACTGTCCTGGCATCACAGGTTTGGAACAAACTAGACAACTCAACTCGTCATCTAACATCTAGACTCCCCTTCAAGTGAGCGGTTAAGAACATTATATTATCTAACAAGATAAACTGAGTTCTTGAAAATACTTGAGCTTTAAATGAGTGAATGAATGAGCGTGCGAATGTTTTTATACTTATTTGTATATTTCTTTATTAAATTGTATTTCAATAAATGTAATAGTGTATGCTGTATACAACACTGGTTAAGAGGAAGAGAAGGCTAACGCCTTAACAGCGCCAGATAAATAAAAGCTATTATTATTATTAAAAAGTGATTGAGTAGTATTTGCAGGAAAAGGAATTTCACAATGTTGTTCAAAGTACAAGATCCTGATGTAACAACACAACCGGAAAATTCATTTCGAATTCTAAAAGAATCCCAAATGTAAGAAAGCAAACAGTTGCATCCCTTTCATTTTATCAGGTTTTCTGGTGACAGGTAGTTCAGGTTTAAAATCCGGGTGTGTTATTATAAATGTGTCCATTCCCCTTCCACGTGAATGTGTATACACTTCCTCTTATTTAAAACGTCTCCATTCATGTACCATTATGTAAATATGTTAATTTTCTGGTCGAGTTGTAAGACGCTGAGCAAAGGTAATCAATATTCTTATGTAAAAACCAAATAATAACCAAATAACAAATTAGTATATTGTATGTTTCAAAATTATTCCTCATGTCAAACATTCTTCTCACAAAATTATCTCCTTATATTTGCAATCATACTACTCCAGTCAGATATTTTAGAGTTATTGTTTACCTTTATTCAGAATACAGTAAATAAGAATTACCATTAACCTAAACACAATCCATTGCTAATTAGTTATCTCTAATATCAATATTTACGTAGTTTGTTTTTGATATTTAAGATATACGTACACATGCTTATGAATAACATGCCCGTCACTATGTGTTTCCATTTATTACCGATGTGAAATCACACGCAAGAATATGCCAGAGAGGAGAGAAAATAAATTTCCTTTTAGATTAAAAGAATAAAAATTTATGGTTGCATGCCCAAAGAACATTTCAAAATCAACCATCAGAGTAGTTGAGAAAAAAAACATACCACAATAATGAATAATTTCATGGCTTCCGTGTTGAGTTTTACGATACATATTACAAGCCTTCCAATGCTATTTTGCATGCATGGTGGCCAAAACATTCCAGAACCCTTTTCTTCTGGAGCTTGGTCGCTGGACAAGGCCAAGCATATTGATAGCAAAAAGATAGCCCAGTTGCCATACCCCTTCTCTTCTCCCCTCCCTCTTTATCCTGACGACTTTTTTTGTATTCCATGATATAATACCAGAAAAAACAAATACGAGCGAGCTTCTTTTCCCTTAGCCGTCTCACCCCTTTAGTGTCCATATATTCAAACCACCTCCTGTCATTATTTCTCTGTTGTTCAGACCCCTCAATCTACCCCTTTTATCTCTCACTCGGCCCTTTTTACCCCCCTCACCCCCCTTAGGTTTTTTCTACACCCCCACAGAAAATGTACCCCCATCCAACCTCCCACCGAACCAACTCTCACCATCCTTGATCTGTTATCCAAGCTGTTGTAAAAGACAAAGTTTTGTGGAGGAGGGGTTAGAGAGAGGGAGAGGAGAAAATATTGGTAGGATGAAGGGAGGTAAGGAGAGGAATCAAAAAGGGGAGGGGGTTGGGGAGTGAGAAAAGTGAGAGAAACCCATTTACATAAATTATTGATCTTTAATAACGAACAAAGGATAGAAAAGGGAAGGGGGGGTTTCAAAAGAGAGGGGGTGTATTTAGGGATCGGGGGAAGAGCCTTGTCTCAAAAACCTGGGTGGGGATGTAAGAGGGTGGTACAGTATGAAGTGCGGGGAATTGGTGTTGCCGATAATCAATATACACCAGCTTAAGAGGATGCTTTCTCTGTCTCTGTTTTAGCTAGGAGGTTGAAACGAACATTCACTCACTTTTTGGACCTCTCCTGTTGATGGGTGTCCGTGTAGTACATTTGGATTTTAAGGGTTGTTTGCTTTCTTTCTTTCGTGACTTAAATCACACTTTTGAAAGAAAAGCATTCACAGATAGCTTAATGAAAAATGTTATTCGAGACAAATAAATACATAACTATATAATTTATTAGGTATTCAACTTCAATATTTTTAAATATATTACCTTACAATTCGTGCTTGTATGTTAAAATCTCTAGGATTATGACTTCAATGGTGGATTTGAGCTAGAAAGTATGAATGATAATCATCCATACAATTCATTAAATAATATTATACCATTTGTTAGGGGTCAATTCAAAGTTTGGATCATTATTTGTGTAGAATTAGTTGTTTCTCTTTGTAAGTATGATTGTCTTAGGTGAGGAGTTTGGCCACATTTGTATATTGAATTTGTACAACGGGTGCATTAGTGGCTTAAGTGTAAATATAAGTGTATGTCACTAAGAATATTCATGATTATTATAAGATTTAATAACCATCGGTCAATAAGCAAAACCAAAAACTAGTTTAGGCATGTTTATTATTATGAGTGTGTCCAAGAAGAGACAAAATGTATTTTGCCATTTGAAATTGTTTAGTGTAAAGAAACCATAGCTTTGTAAAATAATGTAAATTCATTGTTCGTGGTGCTTAGCCCCAAATAGAAAGGTGTGGTTTTGATTCGCCGTTAGAAGTTTTTTAGATAGTGACCCATGAGATTAAAATGAATAAACTACAACATAATTATAGGAATAGCCTATACATGAAAGTTTTTCATTTATAAGAACAATTAAAGTAAATATTTATCAGCCCATTTATATTGCAAAAACTGGCTCCACTTTAGACAGTAAGATTATTAATAAATCTGAGAATTCATATCTATAACTTTTTCGTTAGTGGTTATAATGGAAATTTTAGTTTCAAGACCAAAATATTTTTTGTGTAGAATTGTGCTAGTCCTGCCTTCAATGTGTAGTAAAAATTCTATCCATGATGTAAGATTGAATTAACTTTTAAAGTTCAAGATATTGTCCTAATTGGTAAAGTTTCCTGTCTAGAAATGGTTCTTTCCTGTTTATACTAGTTATTTCTTTTTTTATTCTGGAAATTTGCATTGTTTCGGTTATGATTTGGATTATATCGTTTGTTATTTGGAATTTTATTTTGCTGTATTTAGGCATACTTTGTTGATTAAACACTTGTATCTAAACCATACAGTATTGGAGGTATTTTTAGTTTAATTTTAGCTTTAATGTTTTTATGAACTTTATTTTCTTAGGAAGCACTGCCAGTTTTAAGAATTCATTTGTTTTTATAGGGAAAGATAATATCCTGGACCCATAAGAAGGATATAAGAAAATATTTTTTTATCAACTATTGTACTGTTTTGCAATTACTTACTTCATAAATATTTCCCTTTCATTAATATTTTTACTGCCTAGTAAGGAGCAAGTAATTGCAATAAAATAAAATGATGAACAAATATTATATTTAATATTTATTTTTTCAAATATTATCTTCTTATGAGAACAAAGATTACATTTTTTAAATCTTATGAAAGCTTGCTATAATCCCAAACCAAGTTGGAATGATGTGTTGTATATTTATGTATAGCAGGGTTTTAGACAATAAAAAAGATTAATTTGGGAAAATAGAGCTTTTCTATTAAAATAATTTTTAATATTGAACATTTTTTATTACTGGTTTAAATTTAAATATACGAAACTTATTAATTATTATTTTAAAATCATACAATTAATTAAGTGTAATCATAATGCAAAGATAATAATAAAAATAAAACAATGAGAAACACATGTTTATATCCAAGTTAACAGTCCATAATATTTAAGATATTATTAATAAACCTAAATATAAAATTAAGAGCAAAGAGATATACATATTTATTTTTACGGGATCATGTTTTAAATTTCAGATGAAAGTAGTTAACGAATTGGAAATCGGTAATGTATAATTGAAAATACTTTTAAATTATGAGTTAATTTTTAATATAAATTGGTAATGTCAGAGTATGACAATGGTTTATAAAGTCGTTGAAATGCCCATTAAGTCTCATTGAATATTAAGTCTTAGAATGTGGAAATAATAAATGGTTGATATTATAATAGAATAAACCCACGTGAAAGAGGACACGAACAAGGAATATGATAATTTACCAGTATTGGATATTGTCGAGGATATATTAATAGCCTCAAAGGACATTTTTTCTAGGGAGAGACTATATAAAAATGTTTAAAAAATTGACCTTGACTGACTGAATTGGCTATAAGGTTTCAAATCTATAGTAAAAATTAGTTTATTTAAATCAATTGACAAGTAATAATAGTACCCCATGTTTATTGATAGTATTATTATATGAAGAAAAATTATCATTGTGATTAAAGGGTATGACAAAACTTAACAGGAATAATGTTGTCTATTATAAATAATATAATAATTTTTTAACAGTGTATATTATCTATTTACACTATTTTGGTGAATAGCTCTATAAATTGAAAGTTTTATGGAGGTTTTTTAAAAGTATTAATAAGAGAAATATTAAATGTTTGTTTAAGTGTTACACCAAATTATTATTAAACTATAAATATATAAACTCTAGAAATAAAATTTTAAGCTGTATTATGTACCGACCACTACCATATACCAATATTCAATTTTTTTTACATCTATTACTGTGGCTGGGCACAATTTTTACTATCCAAGCCCTTTATATTCCACTACCGGCTTGCTAGGACTGTTATAGCTTCATATGCCTTCAAATCTACCTTAAGACTAGGGCAGGCACAACAACCAGTCACTGGCCGTTAATTAATCACTGTTAAAGTGTATACTCTCACTTCACAAATTATAAATGTTTCGGTCATTCCGGGAATCAAACCCGGTATCCTTAACTCAGTACAAAAACCAGCTACTGACTGAGCTAAGGTATCGGATTAACAATATTCAATGACTATATGTTTATAAAAATGAATTAGATTAAAATTCAATAAAACACGACTTAATAGAATTCAATATATTTTTGACATAGTAATTCATTTTTTAAGGCATTTGCTAAATTTAGTACAAGATACAATATTCTTATGTATCAAATAACCTCTCTCTTTTATTCAACGTGTAGCAATTGATTAGGTCATGCCGCAAGTAGCACTGTAGGCAAGTTGCCACGGACAAATTGCCAAGTATAGCATATTACCCTTTATAGGTTAATGTTAAAACGTTCTCAAAGCTGAAATTAAATTCAATGAGTTAAGTTTGCTAGAAAATTATAAAATAAACTATTCAACTTAATAGACCAATACAATTTTTCGTATCCTAGTTAGATGTAAGACGCTGTGACAAGCATAACGTTATAAAACAGATGCAATAACACTAGATTAATTTATCAGATCTGGATATAATAAAAATTTATATATATATAAATTCAATATCATACGCTATCTTCATTAACAATATAATATATTGAGACTTTACTTATTAAAGACGAAGGTGTAATACATGCTTAGCGTAATAGAAACTAACAAAGTAAACACATGCATACAAACAAGCTCAAATTTCTACGTATTTGTGATAGCTGTATAGAAATAAGCTAGTTCCCTTTTATTAATTTAAGTTACTTAGATGCGTAGACGTTTAATGATAAAAGGAAGATTCTCAACATATTAAAGTGAAATGATATATTTAAATATATTTCAGACATACTTAAATATATAGCTATGTAACAAGTTTATTATGATTCAAAAACTCTCAGGTGAGAATCTAATTTCTTCAACTTACTTACATTAAAGTATGAGCTCCTGAAATGTTCCTTCAAACTTTTTCATTTATAGATTTTGATGACCAGCAGAATTATTAAAGGGAATTTGTGTTTCCCAAAAATGTAATGTGTAAACGGATGTTTGAAGATAATTTGTCTCTAATTAAGTTAAGTTAAAATGATGGACATCATTTTTGAATATATTTTAAAATAAATCGATTATTAAAAATTATATTACTTTTATTAGTAACCAATAAAATAATTTACATATAATATATTTTAATTTTAAAACTATCATTATAAAATCTTTATTGTAATAAATACACCGTCGCAACTAGTCTAATTAATTACGGAATCGTTTTTATAAAATGGTCATATTTAATTTAAAATCGGCATGGGAAAAAGATTTCTAAAATTTACTGTGTATATTATAATAAAAATGATGTCTCTAATTTCTTTCAAAAATGTGTTTAAATAATTATTGATAAAAGATAGGAACTTTAAATAATATTTTCTATCAGCCCATCAATCTCCTAACAAACCACTCCTCTTCCTTGCCCGTGATCAACAAATAACCCACAGCAATGAAGACTAGCCCACCATGAAAAACTTTAGAAAAGGATAATTATTGATATACCTTAAGTTTAGATCTGATTTAAGCAAAGCCACGTGGAAGTCTATGCTCTGATTTGCTACTGAACGAACGTCAATAGTTTCCTCTCGCTAAGTAGTCCCTCCTTTGTTTTGTATTAAACTTGTTTAAAAATAACATTAGAAAATTATTATAACTAAAATTATCATTTGATTCTATTTAGAAATTATACTTTAAGATTTGTAAGCGCTATTTGAATACAAAAAAACTCCTGACACAGCGCTGAGGGACTCCATTGTACAGTCCTTATCACATTTTAATGGCAAGTCAGCAACGGTCAGTGTATAGTTCATCTCGGTAGCGTTAAGTGCTGGAGCCCCGGAAGATATTTGAAAGTGGAGGGGCTCAACTAAGAGGTAATCCGTAAATCCTCAGCGGGTAAAATTCTAGGCCCAGGATGATTTTTGGAGCTATTTGAAGGAGGTTTAATTTTAATGGATAGTACCTTTTTATATGTTCTTCATTGTCAAAATATATACTAACAATATAGTAGGAAATTATGTGGAGAAGAACGTGGTGTTTTTTGTCAAAATTTAAAAATGATAGGTAGGCCTATCTATATTTTTAATTTAGAAGTAATTATACTATCACGGGGTATTTGTGGTGTTTTTAACGTCTTGGCTCCAAGGCCGAAAGAGAAATCGGAGACCCACCTCCCAAAAATTTCTGAAACTTCAATGCGCTTAGAAGCTATTTAGAGTGGTCCACACTTGGAAAAATTTATGAAAATTAAACTCTTCTCGAAGTTATTTGGTGTGGTTCTCACCCAGAATATTATTTTAAATTAGGAGTTTTATAAAAACTTTTTAAAATGTTCCTCATCTGGAAATCTTTTGAAAATGTATTACTTGTAGATGCTATATAAAGTTATTTCCCCCTAACAGATTTTTGAAAATTAGATGCCTCTACAAACTTTTTAAAGTGGTTAATTGTTGGAAATATTTTAGAAAATCTGATACTTGTGTAAGATATTTTTAGTTTAAAAATATTGTATTAGTGCTTAGTGCACACAACCAAAGAAATATTTACTGAATGCCCCAAGGTTATCCACAACTCACAATATGGATACTGTAAGTGGAGTGCGTAAAACACATGAGAGGAAAACCTTTACGCATCAAAATGTCTTCCTATAATATTTAAACGAGGAAAAATCTTTAAAATACAAAAATAATGTTTGTTTGAAAGTTTTAAGTAAAAACACAATTCTTGATAGCTCGCATTGCAAGTAAGTTATTAGCGGTATGCAAAGCAACCCATTACGAAGCTTTTGTTGTAGGCTTAATCATATTTTGAATTTATTCTGGGACTCTTGTCAGATACCCTACACACTATAAAGTAACTTAAGGCTAGTGAATAAACATTGACCCAACATTCTGGTGTCCTTTCATTTTGAAATATATCATCCAGGGTAGTGGCTGGGATAATTAATATTTTAAATCCAGCTGATTTCTGCTGATAAAATGTATTTATTTTACAAGATTTCAATCAATACTGATAAGGCCTACCCTTTAAATTCTTTTACTTCCCCAGGTTGTCCAGTCCAAAGTATATTTACTTTCCAGTATTTTATAATAAAAGCTATTGGCCAACATATATAATCTCATAATTTTCATTGTCTTCTATTAAATTATTTGTACAAATATCATCAATAAATCACATTATTTGCGGATAAAACTATTAGTTTAGACTTGGTAAGGCTCTCTACTATGTATTTCTCAAATTATTGCAAAAAATATATTAAAAATTCCAATGACATTTTATAATCTATATGTCTTCTCCTTGACTTTTCTTGTCACACCAAATTAATTCGCTTTTACAGGTTTTCTGTTTTCTATATACACCCCGTTTTTCCTGAAAGGTAGCAGTCTTAGTCTCATGGGCGTAGGAATAATCTAATTTTGTGAGAGCTCTAAATTGTAAGTCTATGACATTATGTTAAGACTTCTGAGAAATAAGAAACTTATTTAAAAAGCTGTGTTTTTGGACCTAATTTTTGTGATGGGTGGAAGGGGAAATATCAAAACATATTTATTTGAGGAATTTTTCCCCTCCCAATGCTTAAAAATAGAATTTCCTATAATATTAGTTTTATGAACTTTTCTTCCTCTCAGCTAATGTTTGAAAACTTAATATCCTATAACGTATTTGGAGGGGTCCTCAAAAGCGGAGAGTTTTTGAAAATTATACTAATTTAAGATAACTAAATTGTAGACCTTTCCCTATTTTTAAAAATTTGTTTAATTCTAGAGGCGATTTGGTGTAGTATTACTCCAATTTTTTTTTGAAAATTGGATGTCTCTAAAGAATATTTTAACTATCTCTAGATCAAATCTTTTCATAAATTAGATTCCCTTGTAATAATTATATAGTGGTCCTACCCCAGAAATTGTGATGTCCATAAAAAGTAATTTAGAGGGATCCTCAACTTTTTTACTACCAAATTAAGATGCATCTAGAATCTATTTAAAGTTGTTTTCCACCAACAAATTTTTGAAAAAGTGATGTTTTTAGATGATAAACTATGATCTATGAATTTCGGGTTGCATAATCAAAATAAGATAAATAGTTTCACAAACATTCTTTTGCGATCAACAGTAAATACTTCAGCAATTTTCGGTGAGATGTGAAGGATTTGAACCATATAATTACCCCCTCCCTAAGCCTATGCTACATTTCTATTGTATAAGCTAAGCGATAGTTGAACCATGCAAGATAAGCCCTGTCAGGGCTCATATTGAGGAAGGCAACTTAATGGACCTTTAAACCAGGGTTGCTTAAGTATTTAGTATTTTTATTAAAATAAATACATACACAATCAAATATATTATCACATTTTATTTACCATGTATTTAAAAATAATAAAATATTGTAGCCAAACCAAAATAAGAAAGCGTATTAATTTTATTTATGTCCAGCCTTTTAATTTTTTAGTGTTGATAAAATATGGCAAAAATAAATATTGAATTGTGGTTGAAAATCTGCTTCGTGTTATAATTAAACTTGCAATATTCAATTGTGATAGTTTTTTTTTAAAAAATTATCTGTGGCAAAAAGGTCAGTAAGTATTACCCATTGACTTTACTATTGTGGTATTCTATATATTTAAGGCAATCACAACTAGGCCTAATGCTATTTACTATATTTTTGTTGACGAGTTATTTTCTATTGTGAGAAAAATAAACTGCAAATTAGGGCATTTCAGATTTATATTAAATTAAATATAAATGTATGTCTTTATTACTTAAAATGACTAAACTGATGCTAACAGATCTATGTTTTATACATGGGTTTTATATTTACTTGGGAAATATTGGGCCGGGTGGAATATTCCTGTCTCGACATGTTAGGCCACCAATCTGGTGTCAGATATGAGTCATGGATTCTGACTTGATCAAAGTTCGAAAAGAACACATCATTTGTGCAATTCTGTTCTCCTTGTGTAGATCTCTGATTGGTCAATAAATCGTTTACCCTTAGTGTTGAATATTTAATTGATGAATTAATAAAAAGGTACCATTAGTTTTAGTAATAGTTATTGTTAATTGTCGTAGGAGATATTTAAGATTAATAATATAAGTAAAAACCTAATTGTTACAAACAAAATAAATCTATATTTTATGTAAAAAACTTAACACCAAATAGGCTTAAGGAAATAAAGTTAAATGAGCTAATAATGGTAGCAAGTAACCCATTTTTTTAGGATAAACGAGTGAAAGGAGAATGTAGACATTTTATAATACAAAACAATAAGATAATATAAATTCATTATTGAAATAATTATATAATTTGACAACTAACCTATAATTACAACACTATTTTGATATGATTTGTTAAGATAATTAAAGGATTAATATGTTGAGATCGAATGTTAATTAAAGATATTAAATGAAAGGTACAGTATTTGTTTAAAGATCATAGTTGAAATACAATACTTAAAACTAAAATTATAAAAGTGAACAAATATTTAAAATTGACAATTAATATTGTATAACATGTAACACTTTAAAATGTAGTATAGAATTTTTTTCGTCAGTGACCAAACAAGAGTAGATAAATAATTTGTAAAATTTAAAAGTTACTTAAACATATAATTCCATATGTAATATCCAGAACAAATTCTACGAGAAATGTATTTAACAAAAATGTAAGTACAAAAGATTAGTAGTATTAAACTATTAGTAGGTTTTAAAGATGTTTAAAATATTAAGTTGTTATATAACAGGATTGAGCTAATATTTAATGAAAGGATATTAACTTTCCTTATTTGAATTTTTGTAGAACCCGCTTTCTTATTGTATAAGATTGTATTCATAGTTCTTGATATGACTACATGATTCAGCGTATTGCCTTCTTCAGTTCTAAAACGTGTTGGGGAAAGATAGTTAGGATTTAAACATACCAGCTTCAGGATGATGAAACCCGGATAAAGACAGTGTGCGTTTTAACACGATCAAGAAAAAATACAATTGCATCTGACCACTTGGTCTCACAAAAATTTACCTATATGAAGATTGACGTAACTGTTTTTAACGGTCAGGTTCCCTATTTTTATGTGTAGTGAATTATTAAAATGTAGACTAAAAATTATTGTCTTCAATCGCGTGTAGCTACCCATTCATGATACACGCATATGTGTATTAAAAATTACGATGAGTGAATTTGGAGGAGGTTTACCTGCATTTACGTGGAGTGAGAGTGGAAAACAATTAGATAAAAGTATAACCAGTCAGGACTCAAACAGCATTTTCCTTTATATAAGCATTATAGTCTCATACGAGAGCGATGCCTTAGACAAGGTGAAGGAAACGGGTTGATATTGCAGGAATCTTCAGTAAATCGCGCTGTTAAACAATATTATAATTAAAATTAAACTTTTTAGTCTTCTAAATACCTTAATATAACAATTACTTTAAAATAAAATTTTAATGGAACCAAAATTATCTTGATTGAACATAATAGATATTTTAAAATAAAATAAAATTGTTTACTAAGCAAATCTATATTTAATTTAATATTTCTTTTCTAGAAACGCAAGGATACATTTTTTGGGAAAAATTTGAATTAATGGAATAGTTATAGGAGGTATAGACAAATAAATTAATGTTAAAGTTGAGCGGAAAATCTACGGGTGATCGTGGTACCTCTTGTACACTTATAGTTCGATTTGGTTCCAAAAAGAATGCCAACCAGGCCATGCGACCAAGTGATTACTAACCCGATAACCCTTATAATCAGAGGCTTACCTCAACCACACAACCTACATTATAAATTAACCTGAAACTGACGAAGTTAGGCTGCATGTTTTCAAACAAAAAAATGATATATATATTTTTTAAAGTTTTGAAATGGTCTTTCGTTCCTTTACTAGCACATCTTATTTTCTTCGATATCAATTCGTATACATCGTTCTATGTATCTTTTATTTTTCAACCAAATTTGAATTTTTTTTTCTCCTATTTTCTACAAACCCCCTTTGTTCCTCTTTACAAAAAATAAAATAAAAGATCGTTGTGTAGTATTGTTGGGATTCAAGAGCGCAACTTTACAATTCTTTGTTTTGTGTGATCTTTGGGGTGTTGCATTCCCCCATTCTCCCTCCCCTATTATGTCCCAAACATACGAACTCAACTCCTTTCAAACTTCTCATTCGCACCCCTTGTTCGCTCCACTTAAAGATCATGGAAGAACTGTAGGAATGGTTTAATCAAGTTATCAAAAATTCTCATAGATGGCAGCAATGGAATATATAAGCTACGTTCAGCAATAATGGTGACGAATGAACAACAATTTGGTACGTTTACTTGTCTGATTGTTCACTTGTTCTATATATTATTGTTTCTGTTAACTCAACGTCTTAATATCTATTCCGGCTATTTGCATAGTTATGCTAGTATTTTAGATATTAGGAACGTGGTATTTAGAGGATATGTGACCATATTGACAAATTGGCAAAGAGAGAAAGTGGAAACACATTAAACAATAAAGCCTTAGTAGGCCTACATACGTATGTCGTCACAAAAAATCCATTATTAATTAAGAATAGTGTCTAAAAGAATAAGGTAGCTCATATAGTGATAAATGTTTTATTAAATATATTTTTAGACAATTATATATTTTAGGACTAAATATTCCAAAGCACTAAATTTTTGAAACCCATTTATTTAACAACAGATATATTATTTTAGTGTTATTACTCAAATGACACAAATCTTTGAGCTTATGGCTTAAGTGCTCGTGGGGATAGAGTTGAACAATTTTTTATAGCTTTTCTATAATTAATTGTTTGTAGCAATATAAAAAATGCATTATTATTACAAGGTGCTTTGTATCACGACGGATCAATTCCTTTTGTCAGCAAACTTTGACCTTCTATGCCCTCTGTGATCTGCCTCCTCCTTTAGCTCCTAGAATGTTCTTACTTCCTTCATATCATCTTATATCTGAACCCTCCTTCTTCCTAAGCTTCTCTTTCCCTCAACCTTTCCCTTTATGACATCGTGCAGAAGACAGTTTTTCCTAAGTATATGCCCGATCCAATATTTATTGACCAACATTTTGTAGCATGAATTATTTATTAAATTAATGAATAATATAATGTATTAATGAGAAAAAAACTAATTACTTATCAGCTATTAATATTATTGTGAGTCTGGTTGATTAAAATGAGATTTATAACTATTTTATTTTCTGGATTAAGTTGTTTAACATTTTTGTTAGGTAGATTACTTAGACCCTATTATAAATAGAAAATATTTACTAATAAATAATAATCATTTTGTATCCTGATCAAATGTATTATGAGATGGACCCCCTTAAATTCTCAAAAATACTTATATAAATTAAATAAATAAAAAGTATTTATGCTAACAGTTATTTTGGTTGTTGTGATCATCATGAAATCAGATCGATCTTATTACAAAACATTGTTACTCATCTTTTCTTTATAAATTTAAAATGCTAATTTTATGAAAGAGAAATGGGTCTTGTGATTGTGTCATCTAGTTCAACCCGATGTCTGGAAAAGTTATAATTACTTCTGGCTACTAAATACAAATATTGGTTTAACCTAGTATAGCTCTCTCTAGGGAACACATATAGATATTATTTGCAACTAAATAGAAATATTAGTTTCACCTAGTATTATTATCCGCCAGGAACAAATTTAGCTAATACCCGATACTATATATATATATATATATATATAGTATTGGGTATTAGCTAAATATATATAAATATATATATAGTATTGGGTATTAGCTAAATATATATATATATAGTATTGGGTATTAGCTAAATATATATATATAGTATTGTGTATTAGCTATATATACATATATATATATATAGAGAGAGTATTGGCTATTAGCTAAATATATATATATATATATAGTTTAAATATATTTGTTAGTATTAATGTTTTTAAGTATCGCTTTCAAATGTCCATATTCCAAAGTTTGTCCTAATAAAATTTTATTGGACTGGATAAATGTTTTGTATTCAGTATCTTTGGTCTGATAGTGGTGTACAAACGCATTAGGAAATGCTTTTTCACATCTTATTTTCTCTCTTCCTAGATCTTTTCTGTACTTTACTTTGGCACGGCGCGCGTGTTTCGAGATAGGTACAACAAGACACGTGCTCATCATTCAAAGAACAAGTGTGAAGATGTGAAACAGGAGTCTTCTCCAACCTACTAAATAAAATAATAACAAAAGTTTTAAGTTATTTGGAAAACAAACTATTGGAAAGAAAACGAGAGAAACTTAGCCATATCGTTTCTAACAAAGGCCAAATAGTAGAGTTACTGTGTTTCAAGATGTGATAGGATTTGGTAATAGCTCTGGATTTTATTTCCAGTAAAGTTTTTTCATTGGAGCTATTTTCATTAAATATTTCTTCGAAAAATCCAAAACTATATATATATATATATATAATGAATTATTTGAAAGCGAATAGATATCCATTTCCAATAGCATTATTGCAATTCAACTGTTCTTAATAAGAACGCCACCCACATGTTAGTAACTATATTCACAATGCGGTATTTATATTAGTATGGTATCTGAATCCTAAAAACCCCAAAAACCATTCTCAGATATCATTTTTTTTTCTTTTGTGATAATATGAAAATGATTGTTTTGGTTGGGTGACCTGGTGGTCTAGGGGTAAGGTGTCAGACTTCTATGCTGGCGGCCGGGGTTCGATCCTCGGTCCCGGCATAGATTTATCTGATTACCAAACCCTTCCTTCACCTCTGACAAGACATCTTGTGAATGTGGGGAATACCAGGCCTCCACCGTGGTTCGGATTCCACGTTAAACTGTAGGTCCTCCATTTCATTTCACAATCACCCTACCATTACACATTAGCGTAAGTGCGTATAACCTGAACAGGTAGTAAGACGCGGTGCTAATAATAATATACGGTTTTGGTTTTAGGGATGCTATAAGTAAAGGTCATCACGCAATACCAAGGAAAGGCATGTTATTGCAATTCTCCAGCCACAATTTAACCCCTGCTATCTCCTACACAACCCTCCTTGAGGGCATTGATCTTCTGGGCTTTTCACGGTGTCGTCACTCTC
>CABFVX010000041.1:67445-110872 GCA_902151425.1 Timema shepardi | reverse complement strand
TATATATATATATATATATATATATATATATATATATATATAATAGAGTCTTAGTTCAGTTTTCGACCAAACCGCACATTTACTCCCAGTTTTCGGACTTGAGGGGTATGAGTGTCTGTCTCTTTCCAGTGCTCTACGGGAAACTCTTGATCTCCGTTTTACCCCCCTCCCCCAACACCACCATCACCCCACATCCCCCTAAACTGTCTCTTTCCTCTCCCTAACTTGGAAAGATGCGGGCTTGGGGTTCAAGCGGTCATCTCCCTCACCCCTATTTTACTATTTCCTCGTCCTTCCATACCCCCCAATAAACTCTGTCTGCTCTACTCAGAGGGGTAAAATAAAAATAAAAATTCTCAAAATAAATATAAAAAAAATCCGCAACCATCCATGCAAAAACTGTTTCATTGATATTTAAATCCATGAATGATTTTATAGCCCGTGCATTTGGAAATAGAGTCGCTAAATTTAGTTTGAGTTATTTATTAGTTTGGGTAAAGTAAAGAAGGGGAACAGGGGCGCCCAGTGGTGTTTTAGAAGGGAGTTGGGTAAGTGGTGGTGGTTTACCACGCGGATTCCATCTTGTGGGCGTAGGTACTCCTTCCAGAGACCTTTGGTTATCCTTTTCTCTGTTGACGTCAATTGCAAAGGAATACCACCAAATAGAAAGGCTCAAAAAGGGGTATAAGAATCTTAGTGTTTTTGAATTTAGCTAGGAGTATTTTAATATGTAACCTTTAAGGAAAGTTATTTTGTATTAAGACAAGTACACTGGTAAACTTGGCTAGTAATTAAAAGTTTCATAACCTAATCTAATACAAAACCTAAATAATTTCTTATTTCTTCTTTTTTTGTGATAAAATATATTATAGCGTTGAATAGATTTACAAATAACTAGATTAATAATATATTATCATTACTGAAAAATTAAAAGAATTAGTTGGCTTAATAAGTTGGTTAGTAAGATGCAGTGGAAAAAAAAGTTTCACCTATTTTAACAAATTTTAATCAGATTAAACTTATTATTTCATACTTTCACTTTATTTTTCACCTTTTTTTTCCCCCTTAGACTAAAAAAAAGCCTTATAATATAGCTTGTTTTGACTTTAAAATCAGTTGGAGATGTTAAAATAAAACTAAAATATCCTTTTTGTTAGTAATAATCAAAAACAAGAATATTAATGGCTTCACTTTATGATTAATATTGGGAGGGGATTTTTAAGGAATAAGGATTTGGAAAACCTAAGAATAAATAAGATTGTTTTGAAAACTCCCCTCAATGATCCCGTTCCAGAAATTTAAAATAATTAATCTACCAGTCAGCACAATATAGTCCATCTCAAAACTGAAACCTTGCTTGATCTTGAAGAGAAACCCAATGTTATTGTTTGTTATTAAACTAGATTATTATTATTATTTAGCACGGTGTCTTACTACCCATTCGGGTTACACGCTTTAAGTACTAATTGCGCTAATGTATTAGGAATTGGGAAGGTTGAATTAGAGGAAGTGAATCCTCGTTTGCGTGGAGGGAGAGTGGAAAACCAATTAGGAAAAACCACCCCCAGTTCACCCAACCGAGATTCGAACCTTGATCTCCCCGTCCTCTGCAGTCGAGTAGCTCGACATGACTAGCGCGTTAGCCAACTATGCCACCGAGGCGGGTTATTAAATTAGAGTCCAGATAGTAAGTAAATAACCTAATCTGATAAATTAGAAAAATTATACTAAACATTTTAATTAGTTACGGTATTATATAATTAGTATATTATGAATGTATATATTTTATATGTATTTAATATACTTTTATAAAATCATTGAGTTTTGTATTAATATATTATATATTTATATATACATAATATTTATATATATTTTTATGTATTTATATATAGGCTATATATATACACATAGACACATAATAAAACAGTAAATTTGTCTTAAGTTTGATATCATCGGTTTGTTGTTGTCTGTTTGTTTTCATTAAATTCATAAAGTACTCATCGGATCAAGATGGGGTATCTGTAATACGCCTTATAATTAAGAATAAAGGGTATTCTATAAGCCTATACCATCACGCTATCCCATCAGAAAGAGGAGTGTCGAAAAAACCAACTGTTAATGTGGTTATATTTATGTTTTAATTGGTAACCTTTCAAATATATTAACTCTTAATGCATACATCTTCTTCGTATGTATTCTTGGCAAAGAGGGATTTGGAAATATCAACAAACCAGAAACATATATTTTATTTTTTAAATTTTTTACTTAATCACCATATCAACTGCAATACAAAGATTAATTACAGAATACATTTCAATGTTAAATCCAATATGGTTTATGTTGAATGTTTTTAATTTACATTTATAGGGATATCTTGATTCTTAAACATATTAAACATTCACCTAGGTAGCATTTAGAATCATTATATGATTTTATTTTACATTTATATACATACATATTCAGACAAAAGATTAATTCTCCCATTAAAATGCAATATTTAATAAAATGGTATACAGCATGCAAAAACACATAATCTTATTATTATTATTATTATTATTATTAGCACCGCGTCTTACTACCCGTTCGGGCTATACGCACTTATGCTAATGTGTAATGGTAGGGTGATTGTGAGATGAAATGAGGGCCCTACAGTTTAACGTGGAATCCGAACCATGGTGGAGGCCTGGCATTCCTCACATTCACAATATGTCTTGTCAGAGGTGAAGGAAGGGTTTGGTAATCAGATAAATCTGTGCCGGGACCTGGGATTGAACCCCGGCCGCCCGCTTATCCCTAGACCACCAGGTCACCAACACATAACAGACATTTTAAATGTTAAGAAATAAATTTAAATAAATTGAAGGTGTGAACCTCGGGTGTATTAAAAAAAATATGACGATCCTAATTCCTTTGGCCACATATTAACTGAGAAGTGCATCCTTAAACTCAATTAGCCAAGATATTTTAAACTTTGGATGAGTAGCAAATCCTACTTTTCACGTTTTGTAACACAAATAAATAATATAGGATTATTATATATACATATATTATTATTTTGTTACGTTCCCCTGTTGTTAATTTACATCCGTACTATAGTAAAATACTTTATAGATTTCTTATATGAAGAATGGTTACAGCCGCTAGGTTTATCTGGGCATTTGAATTTTTGTGGTGCTTTCCTTTCCTTCTAAGTAGTATAAACTATAAAAACTAGAAATAATCCCTTTTTAGGAGGTTTTCCTGTCAATAAAAATGTTTATTTTCAGTAAACTCAAAAAGTTTCTATTAGAACAAGACGGGACTTCTAATGTTGTAGTCCTTATTTTTCAGGAAACTATAATAAGTTGAACACCATCACTATAGCTAATCAGCGATCAAAGTAGTGTCGAAAAAAACATTCGTAAGTAGTGAACATTCGTCGCGCCTCTTATTTGGGTACATAATATGGTATGTGATATGAGCTGAGGTAGGTAGAGAGAGGGACTAGGGGTGAGTTCATATTTCTTATTAAATCTTCGTACGCACAAAAGTCACTGTTCTAGAAGTTTCATTCTTTTATATCAATTGAAGTTGTCGAATTTGTTGATGTATTGTTTAATTGTAGCTAAGACGTGAGGGATTAAATGATATTTAATAAATCTATCTTAATGTAAGTATGGGTGTCTGTGTACCCTGGAACGATAAGTCACTTTTATGAGCTGTACATCTAAAATCTGGAAGGAAGGTAAAAGGATTTCCCTTATGCTATAGTCATAAAATTTTTAAAAAAGGCGATTCAAAAACGGCGCTCCAGGAAATACGGGAATTATATTTAGAATTGTTTTCTTCTTAATTGAGGTAGAAACTAAAAATAGGTCTGGTAGGTAGAAAAAAACTATTCAAATAACCAATTAAGGTTTGAATTTTATATTTATAAGTATCATTTAGGGAAAAAGAGGGAGGATTAAACATTTCTAAGCCAATAGAAATAACAAAATTTCAGCATATAAGAAAATTCAAAAAATTTCAGGCGACTAGAGGTACCACTCCAAATTTATAAGAGTGTAAGATTATAATTTTTTTAAGCTGGACCCATGGAAATAGAAGAAGGCTGTTGTAAAAAAAAACTTTTATATTTGGGGAAAAATATTAATTTGGCAGTCAAAAGGATAATTCATGATAACCAAATTAAGTCTTGGTAATTGAAATTTCTAAATATTTGGTAATGAATGGCTTTGGGGAAGGGAAAGGTGAAAACTCTCAAAAATAGAAAAATTACTATTTCTAGGTGTGGTAAAAAACTAACATTTGGCAGGAAAGTAAAGGGACCACGTCAAATAATAATAATAAAGTATAGACATTTTAAATTTGACATAGGAAAAAAGGGTAGGAGGAAGGGGAATATCAAAAGAAATAAAACAACTTTTAGTGGTGATAGAAAATTTAAATTTGTTTATCATGTTAAGATAGCCAAATAAAACATAAAATAGGAAATATCTAATTGGATGTTGAATAATTGGGAGGGGATGGATGGAAACGTAGATCACAATTTCAAAAAATAATACATTCAAATACTTCTCTATGCAATAAATATTTAAAATTCATATAGCAGGCATAAGGATAGCATCAAATTAACATAATAAAAGTCGGAGAGTGCTAAATTTTAAAATTTAATTTAGGAAATTGGAGGGAGAAGAGTTGAGTGATATATTTAGCATAACTTTTAAAGATGGGTTAGAAAATCTAAATTTGGCAGACAAGTAGATATTTAAAAATATCCAAGCTAATCTTAGCATTAAAAATAATATCAAAATGAGTTGTAAAAAAAGTGTATGGGCGGTTAAAATTTATAAAACTAATAGAAAAAAAAAACCTCTCAGTTAGGCACAAAACTTAAATTCGGTGGCTAGGTAAAGATACTACTTAAATATTATAAAAATTGGAAATTTTAAATCATTTAAAATGACTCTAGAAAATAGGGGGAAGCGATGATAAAAAAATAGGTTTGGAAGAAAATTTATATTGAGGAGGCAGATATAAAACCAAAAACGTAGTAAAACTATGTTAATGTTCTTAGTAGTAGCTAGAGGAATGGAGGGGGGCCAAGAGGAGTAAGGTTAATATTTATAATATTATTAAGAAAAATTATATTTTTTATGGAATCAAATATAAATTTGGCAAGCTAGTTCTGGGACCAGTTCAAATAACAATAAAACACTAAACATTTTAAACTAAATAGTAGTACTCCAGACAGGTGATATACAAGTATATAATATGGTATGTAGATAAGATATAAAATTAAAATGGTTCAGAAACTTATATAATTAATATATAAAATAATAATGATAATAATAATAAATTTAATATAAAATAGATGATAGACATTAATTATTTCTAAAATTCGGTTGGTGAAATGGAGGTCTAAAATTTAAAAAATCAAAGTAATTGACTGATTTTCACAGGTTTAGACGATTAACATTTTTCAGGGGGTTATATGACCACCTAAATTAATAGAAATGTTAGAAAAGTCTTCGACCTAAAAATAAAGAATTGGAAAATGGAAAGGCATGTTTCCTAAAAATTTCCAAATCTAATATAAAAACCACTTTTTAGAGGGAAAGCAGAGGAGGATTTAAATTTTCCATATAAGTAAATATACATTTTCGTGTAGCTAATTGATGTATGAACAAAAATACTTTCAAAATGGGGTTACGTATACAACTAATATATAACTATATTTTTGATGTTGGCGGAAGTTAGAATTTCGTAGGAACGTAATTAAACACACATAAGATAGCCAAATATACTTTAAATTTCAAATTGAGAATATGAGAACTGAAAAATGGTGGTTGGAGTAGTATAACGTATTTCCAAAAGAATTAAAAAATGTATTCGGCCAAGGGTAAAAAGAAAACCTCTCATAACCATAAAACACTTTAAGTTTGAAGTTAAAAATCAGGTGCTTGTTAATACGTGGTGGAACATGGGGGACGGACAGGGGTTTGCCTAAAATAACTTGAAACTAATATAAAAAACCTTCTTGGTAGTTAGTAAAACTTAAAAATTATTTAGTTAGTTGAAAATGTCAGAAAAACTATGTATTAATTTCGAAACAATGAGAAAAGAGTAACAATAATAAATATCTATTTTCAATGAGCTCCATAATTATTTTTCATATATTTACACATATCTCAGAAATTATTAGCCTTATAAAAATATATATTCTCATATATTGGATTTATTTTTTATTAGTATTACAACTATACAACGACAAGTTATTTAGTATCTCAAATAGCTGCGTATATAAAATAAAAATTGTATTTTATTTTCTGCTATAGTAACGTAACCTAAAAGTCTATATCATGAGAAAATCAGAATAAATATACTATTTGTAGTCTTGCCTATTTATCTAGATAAAAAATTGTTTAGGCAGGTATTTTTCTCTTATTCCACATCAGTAAACTACCTCTGGGGAGATCTTGTGAAAACCCAAGATACAATATTTTAGCCCAATAACTAAAATTGTCATGGCTCTCGGTCGAGATACAGTCACACAGAAAGACGATATCATTTAATCCACCTTTTTGTTTTCAGGGTGTCATTAAAAGAAGTCATTGACTTTATCAAATCTTGAGATCATTTTTTTGCTATCCCAATACTTCTCTCTCCGAGAGGTGAGTGGTGGTCAAAGTCTAAGGATAAAATAATTAGCGCTTATTTAGGAGCGACATAACAATTGTTATTATTAGTTGAGTTAGAGGCCCGTCGACACAATGAGGTCATTAGGGCCTTAAACGATATAAAAAGTATAGTAAAATCCCCCTAGGGGAAAGGACATAATTCAAATAAAAGAATTCTGGTGACGTAGATTTAGAACTGTGATTCTCTTGAATAAATCATTATGCTCAGTGCTTGGTTTGTTTCTGTAACTGAGATTATTATTATTTTTATTTATACTAGTTTTTCCAACGTGATTTTATTACATTGACCACTACTTCGTTTGACTCAAATTCATGCTTAGGTAAAAATGACTTTTGTTTATGTAACCATTTTGTGGGAAGGGTATATATATATATATATATTTTAAATATTTTTCCTAGTTTATTAATTTTCATAATTGGTTTGTGATGGTGATAGCAAGCTGAGGGTTTATACGTAGGAACTATCAAAATTATGGCCACCGGATGTTGAACATCCTATTTTGATATAGTTTGATGTGGTGTCCCGTGATAAGAACGCATCAAACTGTTAGTATATTATACTTATAAGATATTAAACTAGAATTTTTAAAAGGGGATTCATAGAATCAATGTGATGTAGAAAATATATATTAGTGACAGATTAAATAATGGTGTTGCAATACAAAAGTGAAAATGAAAACGGGAGAAGAAATTCTAAATAAATAAATAATATCATTAGAAACCATTATTTGTTTTTTGATAAGGATGATGACCAATTTACTTTACAGGCGTACTGATATATAAACTTAATCATAAGTTTTAATATGTGTATTTTGTATTTAAATATAAGTTTTCAAATCTATAATATTCAAATGTTTCCCAGGATTTCAAGAGAATTTAAGACAAATAAAATTAAAAGAAAAAGGGGAGTTCCTAAGCTCCAAAGAAGGTCAAGAATTTTGTGGACAATGGTTTTCTATCTTAGTGATGTAAAAGGAATGAAAAGAGAAAGGGAATAGATTTCAAACAGGAGTGGGGTCATGATGGTTGTATGTGGGTGGGTTGCCTTAGGGGAAGGAGAGGGAGGTATCAGGCTGGAGAGGGATGAATGCTAGATCTAGAAACCTGGTGGATTTGGCGATCTACTACTCCAAACACAAATAGGCAGAACATGGGATGGTTTTAAATTATCTGAATCCTTAAATTTATAACACTGCTATGCATGTTTCCAAGAGATTGGGTATATACCCACTTGCTAGAAGGGTGGCCTGGTTAAGGGACTACAGATAACTGGAAGGAGGGTGTGGGAATCATTTGATGTATTGTATCTAGGCTTAGTCAAAATATCTAAGGCCGATCAGTATCTGTGATTAGACATAAAGATTGATATTTGGTTATAGTATTATTCCTATAGATTAGTGGATAGTTGCAACGATGGCTGCCGGTTATAGCACTAAAATGTGTTTTAAACTCTTTATTGGGAAAGGACCTATATAATACGCACTTACTCGCTTTTTAGTTAAAAATTTACTCGTCAAATGTTATCAATTTTACTTAGATATTAATTAGTTTTCACTGTGTAATTTGAATAAAAACGTATTTTTCTCCTCTTAACGCGCCGATGAGGACTTTAATACGATCCCCCTACCTAGATATTTATCTATTCATTGCACCAAACCAATTAAGTAAAGATTGAGCTGATATTTTATTGATAAATAAAGATAAATATTTTATATACCAATATACAGATATACACAAATTGTGGTTTCCGTGGTGATGTAAGCAAATAATGATTATACAATTGAACCACTGCCCGCATAGAAGGAAAAGTTGGAAAATTCGCTAGAAAAATTGGGTAATTATTTTAGGCCACTATTACAGAAGACTGGACTACTGATTCTGGAAAGATTGGGGTTCAAATCCCTGTAGGGTGTACTGAGGGTGGTTTTTACTAAGTGATCTTCTTTTCTCCCTCCACGCAAATACGGGTGCACTTAACAGCCTAAAGATGTGGGAAGAAATCATTTTATCGAATGACCGTTTGAACAGCCATTAGCGATGCCTACCTTCAGTTATCCGATATTCCACTCAATTTTACATATCCTCAAGACGTGCAATTTACATAGTTGCAGTATCCATATGAATGTTATTTTTCCACTACCATCGTTTACTTGTAAGTTAGTGAATATTCCTCCGTGGTTGTAGCTTTGTTCGCACAACCTAGTGAATGTTTGCAATCTACTCGTTAATACTGTGATTGAGTTTTTCATTTTCCCATTAATGTAATTTTACTCTGTGATAAATATAGCAAGTGGAAAGAGAATAAAATTGTGTCTTTCAATTGAAGAAAAACTTCAAAACTTAAAAAGAATAATTACTAACAAACATTATTTCACACCTATTCTGCACTTCTATTTACAATAGTTTGGATTTGTTTCTCTACCCTTTCCCCTCCTCCTTTACCTGTTTCCGTATTATCCGACATTTCGGTAATCCGACCACCTGTAGGTCCCATTTAGGTTTGACTATTGAGACTCTACTGTATACGTACGCTCTCTCTCTCACTCACTTTATATATATATATATATATATATATATATATATATATATATATATGTGTGTGTGTGTGTGTGTGTGTGTAATATCCTATTGCTTTAATATTTTAATCATATTGAAAGAATATTAAAGGAAATTAAAACATAAGGTGGCTTTATTTTTAGAACATATAAAATAAGATCATTCTCTAAATCTTAGGTTATAAATATAAAAAAATATTGAATTTTAAATATCACTTCAAGAACGTATGGAAAAATTTATAGATTATCTAATTAAGATCGAGTAATCAGATAAATTTGAAATATAAATAGATTATTTACTTATTTTATGCACCCTATAGGTGCATATGAATGTAGAAAAATACATCAATTTCTAATTTCAATCTCAAGGTGTTTGTAAATAATTGTAGAATGTTGAGCTATTATATATGTTACAAAAAACTGGTGGGTTTAATCATATGATTTAAATTCTTTTTTTTTATTAATTATGTCAAGAGCTGGTGCATATAAAAGAGCTCCTTACTAATGCTGTAAAAATAAATGTGGGAAATAAAGGTGTATTGATTTATGAAAGCTAAGATCACAAGGAATCTACAATTCCACTTAAAAATGTGCATAAATCAATATTGGGCTTAGGCGTATATTATCTGCCAACTAATCTTAATAAACACCTGGTTTCTTATATCGTCTGCTCTCTTAATTGTGTATTTATGTATTTCTCCTGCCACTCCATAACATCCGTTAGGATTTTACGCATATTTATTCCTCTAAAATTATTGATTTTAAAAATAGAGACTATAGAATAAATGTACATGCATTTTCGTCGCTGATTAAAAGTGAGTTTAGGAAACTAAACCTTCAGTCCAACTTGTCAGGATTTGAACCCTGACCTGCTATTTACTTATAAGCCAATGTAAATGCGCTTGGTATTCAGTTCATTTGCTCTGTGATGCAGGCTCTCTATTAAAATTAAATTCTTGGTTAATAAATCTTAACATTAATCGCTTATTTGTAAAACACATTAAATACGCTTATGTGAGGACAGCGCTTATGAATAAAGGCCTTAACACAGTCAGGTTGAAACGCCTTCATGTGTGTTGCTTGGGATTTATCTGTAATTCCCGATAGCGAGGAAAATAACCATTTAAAAAACTCAAATTGATGTAAGTAATAACTCATGTTAATCTATAAATGGTGTTTCAAAATATTACAATATTTAATCCATATTGGATAAGAAAATGAAGTCTTAAAAGAAAAGAAACATAATAATTCTGCAGGGATAATGAAATATTTATCGTATAGGAAAATCGAACTCAAATGTAGCCATTTGTCATGGAATTTTAAACCCTCAAATAAGACAAAAGTAAATTAACCATGCTTTCAACTATTTTAGAAACAGAATATTAATCAAATTACTATAAAGATAGTACCGATATTTAAGAAACAGACATATAATTTTACCTGAATGAAATCTTAAACTAGTTTAGAAATTGGAAACATTGAAAAGTAAAGGTTAAAATATGATACAAAAATGATTAGTTAAAATGTATACCTCATATAGAGAGTAAAATAATATTTAAGGCTAGTGAGGAACTAATCTGTGGTTTATTAAACATCTTAAACAACTACAATGTAATCTTAAATTGTAAAAATCAAGTTGTTTTATTACCCTTGCTCGTTGTAGAAATTATTTGATGTGGTTGCCATGGAACCGGTAGGACCATTTGGTAAATTATGTATCTCTATATGCATTATAAGATCAATAATGACAAGACAGAATCCTTGGCTAGAGAGGGTGTCCTCTTTTAAAGGGGTTATAAAGAGATGAAGGGGTTAAATTAGTAAGAGTGCAGAGAGGAAAGAGGATATAACTCTGTCTAACAGCTTCTGCAGAAAACCTCGATCGGGAATATATGTCTAAATAATATTAAAATATGTATAAAAAATGTCGAATACCTGTCAAAACAATAACATTTAAATATGTATTAATTTTGAATATTTAAGGAGGGTTAAGATATAATCAAACTTTTCTAAATTTACAGGAATATAAACAAAATAAGAAACCCAAAATATACTACATTTTAAGAACACTGACACTGGTCAATTTTTGGTCAAAATGTTGTTTATAGACTGGTCTACAGTTTGGAACAAACATTTCTACAAAAATAGCTTTGGTCATATAAAAACGGCTAGAGCTTAAATCAGTGATTCTACAAAAAAAAAACACTTGCCATTGAGAATTGCTAAAAATAGCCTCATTTGTCAATGACAAGTGTTGGTTTTGCAGAAAAGTTCTCTGTTTTCTCATACAGTATCAAATATTATTTTATCAATGCGAATTGTGATATCTTTTCATCAATTGATTTTAAAGTCAGATGAGCCATTTTAAGTCAAATGTATGTTTTTTATAGTAACATAACTTACAAACCATTTAAATATGTGCTTTTAACTATAGTATTCCTACAAGAACAACACTTGTCAAATCAAAAATATTTTTTATGAGTTAATATTAAATGTATTGTACTGAAATTTAAACAAAAAATATCACTTTTAGTAAGCCCTTTTAAATAAAATAAAAATCAGAATAACTCACCACACCCACATGAAGGGAACCACTTTTTTGTGTTACTTGAAAAAGTAGTAATTTTGACAAGTGTAGTTTTGGATATAAGGCCTTCATATATATATATATATATATATATATGTGTGTGTGTGTGTGTGTGTATATACAGGACGAGCTATTTTTCCGTGAAACACCTAAAAAATGTACATACTTTCCGATAGTATGGATTAAAATAAGTCATTTTATAAGACCTCAAGATGGTGTGACATCACAGAAACATGTCGTCGTTGTCATAGAAGACTAAATCTTGTATAAAATAAGGAGAAGGGAATAAAAATTAGTAACCAAGATAACCTTAACATTAAATTAGGTAAAATTACAAAGTTATATATTTATACATGACTTGATTAAAATCTAAAGATGTGTCTACGTTCGAATCAGTGTGCTTGTGTGTTTGTTTCTAGATATCTCAAAAAGTACTCATCCTATGGAGATGGAACAGCTTCGGTTGTACTCCCTACATTTAAGAATACAGAGTACTTTCAAACATCCTAAGTACACATAAAACAAACGCTAGGCTAGTATAGGTCATTTACAGTAGCCCCGTGGCATCTTTGGTGCTGACTGACAACTCACAGCTAACTTCTGACTTCTGACAGTCAATATTTAGGTATATACCTAAATATTGACAGTCAGAAGTTACAACTGCTAAACACATGTTTTTGCAGATCATATGGTTCAGCGTTGGTATACATAATTTATTCTGATAACTTTTCAAAGCTTTTAGCTGTGAGCTGTTAGTCAGCACCAAAGAAGTCACGGGGCAACTGTACGTACAATTACCTTATTTCATCAGAGCACGAAGCAGTGTCTTAAGAAATCTACTTTTTGTGTTGTTACATTTGCGTTTTAAATTTGTAGCAATTCAAATATAGTAAAGTTAAACTTATTAATCATCTTTTTAAGCCTCCTTAGCAAGGAGGGATTTGTAAATATCACCAAACCTATTATAGATCGCATTGGCAACGAATGTTTTGGAGGTAGGTTTTCACTCATTTTATGTATTCACATTAGATGGTATTTATCAAGACGGACAGTAGTCCATCAGTGACCAGTACTTCAATTCAGCGAAAAAGACTATCAATAGGCGGCCTACGTTAAAGCAAATGGTTATAACCTCTAAACGCCTATTTATTTTGTAGTGAAATGTTTTCAATGTAAATTTTTCTCTTCACATAATTTTATTTCTTTGTGTCTTACCAAAAGAATGTAAGTTTATAGAGTTAGAGACTGGTCAAATATGCACATTCAGACCACAGTCTAATATACGAGTACACTGGTTTTGCTGCTCTTTAGTTCCAGTGATCAGACATTGAAATCCAAGAGCGCTAGTTGGTAAATATATATTATTTTTACCAAAATTAGCTGGGTACAGTCAAGGACTATTTCATACACATTATGTATTATTTATACTGTAAAGCGTGATAAAAGCTGCTTTGTCATGTAGAAATAAGTAAGGATAAACGGGATAAAATGGTTAAAATGGTGTTGCAGGTGTAAGGGTAAAATAATTAGGTAATAATTATATTTTTTATAAAGGTCAGAAAGGGTAAAAAAGGTATTTAATGCAATTTTTTATTATTTAATAAAAATAAAATGAAAAATTTTTAAAGGAGTTTAAAATTACAAAAGAATGCAAAAAAAACTAAAAAGGTGTTAAAAGGAAAAAAGGGCGAAAGATATAAAAAGGGAAATTGTCAAATATTGCAAAAATGGCGAGAAGCTTGAAAAGGGTAAAAAGAGTAATCGTGATTAAAGGGAAAGGGGTAAAAAGGCAAAATATACAATAAGGGTAGAAATGTGCATAAAGTTACAAAAGGGCAAAAAAGTGAAAAATGATTAAATGATTCAAAAATACTAAATGCCATTTTCTGTAAAAATGGTGAACGAGGTGATAAAGACCAAAAGGGAGAAAATGGTAAAAAGTTTAAAATAGTATTAATATAAAATTCAATATAAATAAAAAGGGTAAAATGTTTAAAATTGGTAAAAGAGGTGATAAAGGTAAAATAGTCAATAAGTTAAAAAATGGTTAAAAGGTGCTGAGGGTGCCAAAATCTGAAAAGAGGTAAACGGGAAAAGGGGTGTATGAGGGGGTAAAGAGGTATAAATGACTAAAAGTTTAAAAGGGGCAAAATGGAGCAAATATTTATTATGATAAAAATTAAAGAGTTAAGGCATAAAAAAAAATAATAACGCATATTGGTCAAATGGGAAAAAAGGGTAAGTTGAGAAGAAGGGGTAAATAATGAAAAAAAGTGATGGTGTTAAGAAAATGAAAATGTGAAAACAAGTATAAAAGGGAAACATTGGCAAATATTTTAAAAATGGTAAAAGAAGGAAAGAGTGTAAAAAGTAAATCAAATCCATAATTTAAAACCCCAGCTTACAGGTGAACATGTCCATGCACAGAGTCTATCATAGCCCCCATCGCACAACTGTATTAAATACACCACTAGTAATAACTCTATCTGATCGCATTAATATATCATTTTTTGGGTTTTAATTAATTAAAAAATTATTCAAAATGTTATATTTTGGTTTCACTGTGCGTATATTCGTGCACAGGGGCTAGTAATTTTTAAATTACAGACCTCTCCGTTAAGTAAATATTACTTGACATTCATGGGAGAATGACAGAAAAACCCTTTATTTAATTAATCTGGTAGATAAATAATAGTAAAATAAATAACTACTATCTATACACATTATAAACCTAAGTTTAAGTATGATTGTTCTTATGTTTGTCTATCACTGGGATACTTAGCCGATTGCGATGCAGTTCTTCTTTTATTCCATAGGATATTTTATCCAGGTTGGTACCAGCCCACAAACAGATATTTAAAAATATATACATATATAGACGCTATTACTCAATATACGCTAGTGGTAAAACACAGAAGTCTTAAAGTTCAGTAAAATCTTAACCTATTTGAAATTTTTTGGTGAAACGTGTACAGATCCAATTGAGTTTAGGTCAAGATGTTGTATAACAATATTATAATGTTCAAAAAACTATTTAAAAAAAGGATCTACTTCGGTTTTAAAATAACTTCACTCCACACACCTTATGCTAAGCACATCCACTAAAGCTATTCTCTAGGATTTTCTAATACTATACTATTAAGTAATCATTCTGTCATTGTGTCATGTGTTAAGAATATACTTCACCATTTCACTCAAAACCCACTACACCGATTGAGTCTAAATTAGGCATGAATACAATTCAGACGTTCAGTTAATATATAGCCTAGTTAAAATTACTTTTAGCGCTCAACATAAAACAGCAATCCCCCCCCCCTCCCTCTTAACACTCCCTTGCATATTTCGTAAGCCACTAGGGCCAGGAATTTGTCCTTCGGGGGTGGTACTTAATCTATGGACACGCTTGCGACCTGGACGCAGCGACCAGAACGCAGCGACCAGGTCACGTGGAATGTTTTTTGTTGCAACCAGCCACGCTTGCGACCTGTTCGCTGCGTTTTATGACCAGTTATCATGGGACCAAGATGTGTTATTAGCCATAGTAGTATATAGTTATATGAAGATGAAACGTAAATCTAGAAAATACGTCGTTCACCCCATTAATATACAGAGACGTACTTAGGGACCTACTTGTAAAAACATGAGAACACACGCCTATTTAACTATAATGTGTTCAGTGTCACGTATAAAATGCAATTTTTTCGCTATGTTCACGGTATTTAAATAATAGATTATTTACAAAGTGGAATTTATTACTATAATTGGTAACAACCTTTGCACTCCAAGCCCTTGCCAAGCATTTCAATCTATTGTTAGTTAGTATATTGTATATTTTATGAGTTTATGATTTTATTTATTCTAATTAAAGAAGGTCTTACCTTGTTCATTTCAGAAGTTAGTGAAAATGCTTAGTGGAGGAGTGATATCGTGGTCCCAAACACCTTATCGGTCGACACTTTAACTTAGGATGACGCAGGAAAACTCACACAAGTGTCCAGTGTTCTCGCAACAGGTTGCAACACGAACGCAAGTGTGACCACCTCCATAATAAATAAAGGCGAGCGTATTTGTCGTTGCGACCTGAAAACGCTCATGAAGGTGTTTTAAAATCTGCCCCTATCGCTGGTCGTCAAGTGTGGCCACCCTTATAAGAATCAATGTATTACACTACTGCCAACTGGTGGCATCGACCAGGTCGCAAGCGTGGCCGTAGCCTAATGGGCGATAGATTTCAATCACTCCCACCCACACACTTATCAGTGGAACCACTGGTGGAAAAGGAGGTCTCCTTGGTTTACAATATACTCTCAATATTTAGCTGCCCATAAAATTGTGTATCCATTTATAAATATAAACTGATTCATACTAATTACTGACACACAACACTAGTAATGGACTATGTAATAAAGTATTTTTTTACGTAAATACACGGTGAAATCTTAATACTTTAGTGACGATAATAATTGCTTCAACGCTTTATTTAACAAGGGTATAACTATGAGATATGTTGGTTAGGCTACGCCTTAGTTTAAATGTAAAGATATACATATTGTTATTTGCAATTTGAAGTTTTATGGTCAGAAGATATTGTTTTCTGGTATCATTTGTTATACTATTGAAGAAACATTATTTGTGAGACTAGAAAAAATCTTTATTCTTTTTAAACATCTTAGATATTTATATCAATGTCTGCTTTAATGCAATCATCACATTTAATTTTATCAAGTCCGTTAGCGACAAGTATCACAACTCACCGACAAGGCCTTCCACTCGTATATTTACGCTAGAGAAAATTACTTTAACCTCTAAATACCCATAAATTTGGTATTATTTATAACTTTTTCAGTTTAAAAATTAGTTCAAACTATTTTAATAGTAACTTCTCATCATAGCTATGTAGCATTCGCTGCAAGTCTAAGATGACAAAGTGAATAAACCATATAATTACCCCATTACTCGGACACCGACTGCTGTTGACCCAGCTACGGACTCTATACTCCTCGCCACAACCAACACGCCCGGCCACGTTAACAAGCTACGAGACACTGAGGCGGTGCCGACGCATGTATACAACACAAGATATCCCAGGCCAAAGAAGTTAGGAAGAAAGAAGACTCTCTTCGACCAGTGTCCAGTTAATTCTCAATTATTCTAGAATAGTGTGGAAGCCTATTTTGCGTGTGGATCCCTCCCCTGTTTACTTTCTTTAGTTTGCCTCCATTCCCCTTGTGATCCCGTCGTTCTATGTTCAGTGAGCTATGACAAATCGTATATAAGACTGTTTGTGCAATTAGAAGAGCACTCTTGGACTGGCTTCGGCAATAGCAGGGTGAAGCTAAGGCTTCAGAGATTAGGAATTAAAATATAAGCAAAATTCTCTTTCGACAAATAATTATTTAATTTTTTCTTTCTTTTAAATTCCGTTTGGCAAAATATTATTTAATTTTTTATTTTATAAAACCAAAAATATAAGACTCTGGTCAGATATGACTAAGCTGAAACTTCAGATAGTTTTCATAATATATGAATATCAAAGTCCTTTTTGGCACACTAAATATTTATCTAACTTTTGTAGAAGAATCTCAACAACATTTGCTTAGTCAAATGTTACGTCTTGGAACTTTTATTTGGACTTATATTTTGTCTTAATGTTAAAACTTGGGTTCAATGTTATGAGATAATAGTTATGGAATTGAACGCTGATAGTGCAAGCGAAATAATAATTGAAAACTCTATATGAACTTAGTTTATTGGACGCTAGTTAGTCAATATCGCAGGTGATTATGTTGTTAATAGGAAGTATTTTTGGACTTGGTTTATTGGACGCTAATAGCGCTAGTGACGAGATTATTGGACATCACCATATTTACTTTGATTATAAAAACTAAATGTGTACTAATCAACGTTAAGATCAATAGTAAACAATTTTGATGATGTTTATGTTTAGGGTAAGCCGATGTAAAGCATCTTATTAATATCGATATTTAATTGTGTTTGAGAGCAGTAAACAATGATTAAATCGATTTATATTTCATGTAGAAAATTGAGGATTTCAGAGAGATTTAATAAAAAAAAATGGTATTGTACTTTCTTGACTAATAATTACGTAGTTAACTTACGATATTGTTAACTGACATTTAATGAAGGTAATCATTATAATATTTGGCGCATTCTTCAAATGAAACTTTACTGTAGGGATCACTACCTTTTCTGTATGTTTTAGGGATATTTCCGTGTTATTTATTGTTCATATTATATTGAAATATTTAATAAATTAGAGTGCTCATATTTATTCATAAATTTAAGTATTTTTCAGTTATTTTATAATTTAACTGTAAATTCAGAATATTTAATTTTGTTTCTTGGATTGTAAAACCGAACTATTTATTTTGGTTTTCGTTTAAACAGTGTGTTCACGTATGATAACCCTGTTACCGTGGCTATAATTGAATAATAAATGTATGTATTTTTCGGCTATTTTATGGATTAGCATGTAAACTGTGATTATTTAGTTTTGTTTCTTTGATAATATATTTAAACTATATTTTGGTGTTCAATGCAATAGTGTATCCAACTAAAATACAAAATGTTAGTGTGCTTGCATTTTCATTTTACATTAGGTGTTTATAGTGCTTCTTTGGTTTTGAATGAAAACTAGGTTTCTTTTGTTTTGTTTCTTTTATAGCAAATCAATAATATTTCTTTTGTTGTTCGTTGTAAAATGTGTTAATGTATTATAACGACTGTTTGGGTGCTTACATTTGCATTTTAAATGTAAATATTTTAAAGCTATTTTATTGTTTTGCATGTAAATAATTGTGTTTATTTAGCTTTGCTCCTTTAATAATAAACTAAAACAATAAGTTCTCTTATCGCTCATTGCAACAATGATTTCACATAATGGAGCAAAATTTAACGTGGCTGCAGTATTGTCTTTAATTAAGGGATATTTAAGTTATTTTTTGAAGGTTTTACTTGTCAACAATGTTTATTTAGTTTTGTTTATTTGAAAGCAAATGTAATTACGCCTTTTTATTATTCAGTGCAACAGTGGTTCCACGTAAAAGATGAACTGCTAGTATGCTTGAATTAGTGTCTTAAATTTAGTTATTTTTCAGGTAGTTTATAGTTTTTCTTGTAAATTAGAATTATTTAGTTTGGTTCATTAAGTGGTGCTTTCTTTAAAGGATTTCTTTCAATTTAATTTTTTTCTTAGATAGTAAATTTATCATACTGTAAATAGATAAGTGTCAGACTGATGGGCTGCGCGCTTGTCATTTATTTGACTTATCTGTCCTCTCTCTCTATTTTAATTTAGCAGGTAGCTTGGCCAGCCTGACAGCCAGTAGGGTTAGAGGGAACAAGGAGTAAACGCAATTGTAAGTGAAATGGCACATTTAGAAGAGTTTGGGTTTGTTTTCTTCAAATCCATTAGGTTAGTCTAGAAAGGGAGGATTACAGACTCTTAACTTTGACCCCTTTTTATACACGGTCGGTGGTCAGTGAAGGAATAACCCCAGAACGTGTTGAGGCTAGCCAAGTGATTGGACCTGCGCGCCGCAGCGTGTTAGGACTAGCATGCCCGCGAGTGGGGAGGCGTGATCAGTGAGTGTGCCTGCTTGTCAGGCGAGTGAATCGGTGAGCTTAGCGTTCGTCTAACGCGAGTCAGAGCAGTGTGTCGTTGCGCGGATACCAGTGGCGGTGTGACCTTTTAGTTTCCTATGAGAGTTTCCAACAGTGGATCAACGTGTCTGAGGTGTTCGTGGATCTTGGGTGGAGGACTTACGCGAATGACACGGGAGACGTACACATTGACTGTTCTTGTAAACTGTATTTATAATAACATTATTAGTAACTAATTAAAAATATTCGAAGAGTTGTGTGTTTTATAATTATTAATTTGTTAATTTAATTTAACTATATTTAAAGTGTGTAATTGTTTTCTTACATAATTCAGAGAGTGTTTATATAGTTACTTAATCACTGTATGAGTTTGCTTTATTGATAATAAACGAAATATTTAATATTCCGTTTGTATTTTCAATCTGATTTAAAAATCAGTGACGTAGCCCAATTTTCTGAAAGGAACTTGAGGTTAACACGATGGCATGTGAACGGCCCACGACCCCTATTTTCCAGCCCACGTAACGATAAATTAAAACTCTATTACGTTTATATTCCCACTTCAACTTTGTTGAGCTTTCCTTATTTATTTATAGTTGTATATAAGCAATAAGAATACCAATCTTGGTATGTTGCCAATAACTCTCAAAGTACCCATAGGACCAATACGGGACTTCTTCTGTTGTAGCTTACTTCGTATTTTTCAGGAAGACATAGTAAGCTATATACCATCATGCTAGTTCATTAGTGAACAATGTTGTGTCGAAAAAACACGGTTTAAACAGTGAACATTCTTCACGTCTGGTATTGTGGGTACAGAAGATGACAAGCGAAATGAGCAGGGATATGAAGGAGGAAGTATATTGGGGTCTTCGTACGCACATAAACAGTTTTCATGAATGAATTTAATTTAATTCTAGCGTTTGAAGTTGTCAAATGTGTTGTTGTTTTGTTTAATGTGAGCGAAGCCATAGGCAAATGCCAATTATTATACACGAAAGAAAAAATTTGTTAGATAATTTTATTGCATTGAAGAAATTAAATATTATGTTGGTAAGTTATGTAATAGTAATATTATTGTTGAAATTTAAAACCTAGTAAAATTGAGATGTAATACTAAACTTTAACAATTTTAGGATTATTTCTAAAATGTTATGTAAAAGTTAGCTTTAATTTAAGAAAAATAGGGAAGTATAAACAAATGCCCTATTATTGAGAAATAATGACACCATGAAACAATACATGAAACTGTACCGTATGGTTTTATTTAGAGTCTAATTCATCAAAACACCATTAAAATTGGGTATGTAAAGTGTGTATATGTTTTAATATATTGTGAGTTAAGGTTCTATGATTGATGATGTTTAATATTTTTCTAAAAGTATTTATAATAATATACAATTAAGGACAGTCAAAATTTTAGGCACTAGATTTAGTCAAACTTATCCAGATTATACCAGCTTTATAAGGTGAAGGCAGCACAAACACTTGGACATGTTTGATTTACTTGTATGTGCTAGGAGAAGAGGATTCAATCCCTTCTTGGGAAGGGGGAGAGTGTGATTCATTTACCTTTCACTATTTCCATCATAAGAAACCCTTACATATGTATTGGACTAATGTATGCATGATTTAGAATTTATAAAATGTTTACAATTACCTTATTTGAAACATTTATTTTGATAATAATATACTATAATAATAATTTTAGGCACTAGATTTAGTCAAACTTATCCAGATTATACCAGCTTTATAAGGTGAAGGCAGCACAAACACTTGGACTTTGTTTGATTTACTTGTATGTGCTAGGAGAAGAGGATTCAATCCCTTCTTGGGAAGGGGGAGAGTGTGATTCATTTACCTTTCACTATTTCCATCATAAGAAACCCTTACATATGTATTGGACTAATGTATGCATGATTTAGAATTTATAAAATGTTTACAATTACCTTATTTGAAACATTTATTTTGATAATAATATACTATAATAATAATTTATTGGATATAGCAACTATTTTTTGTCTGTAGCACGTCCTACCCATTCTGGATCTCCTGGTATTTACATTATTATCGACGGATTAGGAAGGTAGAATTGAGAAAAACCTAAAATCCTTTTCTTTAAAAGGGGATAAGGGGGAAAATGATCAAGTTAATAAAATAACTCCACTTTAAATCAGTGGCGGTTCGTCACTTTAGAAGCTGGAGGGCGCAGCCTGTTTGGTTTATTAATTATTCTAAATATTTCATTTAAAAGAAAACACAAATTTCGGAACATATTTTGTTAGATAGTAATTTATTTAAACTAAAAAATTATTATCACAAACAACATGCAAAATAAAAAAGAATTAGACTTATCACAAACAACATGCAAAATAAAAAAGAAATAGACTTATCCCAAATAATATGGATCTGTTGTAGAAACTCTGCAGCCGTGTAATGTGAATAAATATACAGGCATGTTCAATGTCCTCACCAGCTCACAACATTAGTATGTAGGATACACAATATTTACTTTATTTACACTAGCGAGAAATGACTTAGTATGCAATAAACAAATAAATTATTTACAAACGAAGCACTGGAGCAGCCAGGACTCGTTTGTGTGTGTGTTTGGGGGAGGGAGGGAGTTAGGCGGGAGGAGTTAGTTTTCACTGACCAACTAAACGGGGTCCATTGGTTTTTCCCGTGGGAAAATTTGAAAATTTAAGTATTGCAAAATGCAAATGTATCAAAAGAAATACAATAATATAAAAATTAATTTAAAATTTATAGAAATTGTCATGATTCTGTAATTATTATAACTATTAAGTTTTTATGAACACATTTTTAATCATGCATACTGATAGAATAATCAAACATGCAAGTTTCAATAAATTGTATTTTTATCTTGATTTATAAAATTATTTTATTAGCTGAAATCTGAAAATTCAAATCAGCATCTTGAACTAACTCTTATCTCACCAAACCTCTTTTGAACAAATTCCATTTAGTAATATGTTAATTTTTCTTGGCTTCATAGAAAGTTCATTGAGAACTTCATCCTCCCTATATGGAAAGATCAAATCTGGTCCAGATCTGGGGCAAATCTGGCATTTTTCCACATTGGTCCTTGACTGACATCTCTGGATGTATTTACATGAAGCTCATTAAGTCTGTGTTTATTTGTAAAATTTCTCGTGTATGATCTCAACAGCTTTAAGGACGAAGAAGAGGAAGGTGGGTATTGAGGTCTGGGGGGGGGGAGTTAAACCCTGAACCCCCCTTCTTGGCTGCGCCAGTGATACAAAGTCCATACGCCTTTCCTTTATTAAGTTAGTGAACTTTTCCATAACTCTGTCGTCAAAGTCCTTCATTTGTGTGATAAGTTCCTTGTTAATGGCTACCATCACTAGAGATATCAGTCTGTCATTTATCATTGTATTCCCTAGGAAAGTCTTTATTCTTTTCAGTGTTGAAAAGCAACGTTCAGATTCAGAAGACGTCATTCGGATCGTTATGATCAATTTTAGAAGTTCACTGAAAACAGAAATAATGTTATTATTCTCCATGAAGTTCAATAGTTGTATTGCTTCTTTAATGTCAAAGCCCTGTCGCCCGTATAGTAGTAACAATTCAGACAGGAGTTTTTCTTTTTCAGAGTGTTAGTGTTAGATTACTCGTGTGAGTTTTTCTTCTGGAAAGCAAAAAGAAAACTTTAGAAATGACTCATTACATAACAAATAAGCTGCCTCCAAAGGACCTGTAAAAGCCAATATGTATTTTACATGAGTTGACACCACACACTGCTTTTGCATCCCTCACTCTGGTGCTACATCCGACATTACTTTTCCTTTTTCTTGGTTGTTCAGGGAACACTTCGTTTATTTGCTTCTCTATTTCATTCACTTGCCCCCTCTCTATCTGCATCTTATTTTTAAAAATGTGCAGATGTCATTTTTTCACATTACACTGTCTCTGTTCCTGGTTGGTAATTGGTACAATATATCCACGTGAGTTAAAATTTTGTGTAAACGAGTTAGCCAGAACATGAAATTTGGGTCCTGATAAGCCCTTTTGTGGCTACTCGCCTCGTTAACAGTAAGTTTTTTTGTGCACTTTTCCTCAAGAACTTCGAAGCATTCATTCAACTTATCTCTATTTCCGTACACAACGTTGAAAGTTCGAATCTTATAGTTCCATTTTGTTGTAGCAACTCTGGGAAGTCAGACTTGTACTACTTGCACCAAAACGTCAGATCGTAGAGATGAGTGCGAAAAAAATGCGGAAAGGGCAGAAAGGTTTGAGAAGAAATCTCTAACGTTGCTGTTTGCACTGGTTAATTTTTTCCAATATCAAATTTAGCTGATGAGCGTAACAATGTACATAATAGGCAAATAGGTATGTTTCTCTAATATTGGCCTGTATACCCCCAACAGAGCCACTCATAACATTTACACTTTCATACTTCTGCCCTATTAATCTTCCTTCTTAAGTGTCTAGAAGTGGTTTGTTGGGCTCCATTATGCATATTGCTAAGGTTTCTGCACATCTTACTTCAGGAATAATAAAAACCTCTCACAAGCCAACCCCTCAAACACATATCTAAAAACTAACACCATCTTACAATAGCGCGTTACATCAGTTATCTCATCACATTCGATGGATAAAAATTCAGAATTTCATATCTGCTTTTCTATTTCCTCCCTACATACATTAATCAAGCTGTAAAGTATGTCATTTTGTTTTATTTTCGATGTTCCTTTGAATACAGTGGCCGATTCTAGATGGCTTTTCATTGCATAATCCAGCTCAGCCATATAATTAATTAGACCTCTGAGGACCCCAGGATGCTGATTCGTCATGACCTCTGAGAGTTAATTAAAAAACACCACATAATTTAAATACATGAAATCAAATATTTAATATGTGCCGATTTCGGTCAACGTTTGTATTGTGCTTTTTAACGTTCTCTCTGTATTGTAAGTCTAGACTAGATGATATGTTTACTTTGCCTATGAAAGAAAGATCAATGACACTATTCATGTGATTCGCAGATACTTCGTATTTCTTAATTTTTTCTGTTAAATGTTTTATATCATTGAAGCCTTTTACTATCCACAAGCATTCACCAATGTTTCTGGGAGAAAACAAAATACACGGGAAACAGTACAAAGATTTGTCCACATCACAGCAACAAATCCAGCCATTTTTTTAATATTCATCTTTGGACTTAAGCTGCCTTTTAAATACTTATTTTCATTTTTCTTCGTTTCACTTTGTTCCATACAGAATTCAGGACATGGCCTACCTAATAATTTCAATTATCTTTTTCGATCAAGAGTTAATCTTACACCACCTAGCGCCTGACTGCATGGCATTTGGTGACAAGAGGTGAACCAGTGAGAAGGTTTGGTTTCACAATGCTTGTCGCTAACCACCTTGTCCACTTTAATGTTTTTCTGTGTGTTATAATCTCCCATATTAATACGCTGTAGTGTTTGCAAGGTGAAGGAAGGTGTAATTTTATATTAGATAAAATACTTAAATGTGTAAATTTATATATAAATAATTAAAAAAATTACTACTTTGAGTATTTTGCTGGCCCACATACAAGTTTAGAAAAATGTATGTTCTATAATATTTTAGTTGTACATTTAATTATTTAAATGTTTAGCATTATATACATAGTAAAGTCCCCCACGAAAACTTTTCGTTAAAAAACGAAAAATAGAAGGTGGTTGTGATATTTTCTTGTGACTCAAAACTTGACTATTTGTGTCAGAATGAAATTGTAGTTATAATAGTGGGGTTTGGGATGAGATAGTTTGAATGTAGATAAAGTGAATCTGAATTGGCCTGGATGGAGAGAGTGGAAAACCATTTTAGAAAAACCACCTTCAGTTCACTCGTCCAGGATTCGAACCCCAACTTCCCAATTATCGGCTTAATTAATTTGGTTCAGAGTGTATATCTGGGGATTTTTTTTAATCATAAAAAGACTGTATAGTTGATCTTCAGAAAAAAATAATAATTATAGCCAGTTTACTAATGGCTAATTTTAAAACAATTAAAAATTTCTCAAAAATATCTTTAACAATTTTGATTAAAACATACATCTTGTTAGTATTTAAGATGATATTTAATACTGTATAATTGGTTTTTGGAGCAAAGCCCTTTTAAGGGTAGTTTATTGATGACTAGTTTTCAAAAATTCAAAAAAATTCAAAATTATTTATAACATTTTTTTAATAGATATAATAAGCTCTGTGAAGTGTGTGCCCCTCCAAAAATCCTTTGTTTGGCTTGTTTTAATTTATTTTTTTATTATTATATTATAATTTAGCTTACATTTAGCTATTATGGACAATGTTTTTAAAATGGAAACCTTACTGTGCTGCTATAATGTTTGATTTCGTTTTATATAGTTAATTAAATAATGTTTTTTAACTTGTTTCCTTCTTACCGCCAGCCATAGCATTTATATATATGTTCACAGTTGGCGCAATTCGGGTCTGGTCTGGGGGGCACTTTTAAGCTCTTGGCGCAATTCGGGTCCAAGCTACTGGCGCAATTCGGGCAAGCCCGTATGTTAGGTTCAGGAGGTGAGGGATCTTATCCCAGCTGGATATACTCGGGTGGATTTTCCTACATGATGTATTTTTCTACCTCTACACAAATGTGAGCATATTTCCACTAAATTCTACCATAGTCATCCCTTACCTAATAACGGGATTAAAATGTATATTGACATAACAGGGAGTAGAACTTGGTAAACAAAATATCAAACATATTTCAAAATTATACTACCCAGGGTTTGTGAAATTGGCTTTTCGAATAGTTTTATTTTGAGACCACTGCTTTAGACTATGTGAACACCAGCTCAATCAGATAACCATTAGTTATGATTTAGAGCTTTGTGTTCAGTCTAGTTTTTCATTTTAATTTTAAATATGTTTCAACAAGAAACTTCAAGAAAGTTTAAGATATTTTTTCGCCACTTCTCGCTTTCCGTTAGGGATATACAAAGCATATTTAAATAATTACGTTAATGTGTTCGAGATAGAAAAGCTTGATTTTATAGGAAAAGTAGCTTCAGTTTCATAAAGGTAAAATGAAAATTCTATAAGGAAAGCCACCCTCAGTTAAACTGAATAGGATTTGAACTCTGATCTCCCTTTAATTTATGTCAGTCAAGGGTTATGATTTTGAGAGAAACTCCATAGTTAGACAATTAAATTTCCGAAGTGAGTCGGAAATATTTTTACTTCCATAAATATTACTAACCTAATACTTTCATTATTTTGAAAAGCTTATAATTCTTAGCCATTTAAATTTGCAATGTATGATTATGACATAATTTCAATAGACTCCTCCTCACTTTGATATTATGGTTTTAAAAGCGATTTTTTTTTCGGTTAACTTAAGTTATAGAATTAAATTTATAATAATATTTGATTTATTAATTAAAAACTAAGAAGAATTTAATGGGAATTTAATATGACTCAGTAATTTATTTAAATGAAAGTAAAACAGTTGTTTTGATTTTGCTTCTACTTTTCATTTGTTTCTCTATCTAAATAGAATTGCTACACTCTAAAACCAAATGAAAAGTTGATATGTTTATGAACACAAAAAGTTTATTATTATAATTTGTATTTGTTTTGCTATTTGGAAAATTTTGATTTTGCCTAGTTGTTTAGATTTGGTGTTTAATATCAATTAAAAAGTTTTAATGGTAGTGTCAGATTTTTATTTGAAACAGTTTCAGGTGAATCACATTATATAATGTAAAAGCTTCAACTGTACTCTTTTACGCCAACTGGTTCAACTTGATAATCAACTAAATGAAAGTCATGGATAGACTACTTCTCATGTGTTGGGAATTATGAACGTAATTAACAGATATATTTTAATCTCGTTTTAACTTATTTATAAATTATGTATATATTTTTGAAGGAAACATTTAAAACCTTTGTATATTGTTGAAATGGTGAATAATATCAACACATTCAACTATTCATGTGTCACAAAATAAAATATTTTTTTTCAAAGTGGATTATGTGTAGAGTAGAGCTTCGTCTCGTAAATATAGTAGAGGTCCAGATAAATAATATAAGTTATATTCTATCATATATATACTAAAAAAAAAGGATTATATTAATTTTTCTATTTTTGTTTTAAACATTTCATTTTTACATTGTACGTTGCAATATTTACTCCTTGAGCCACACGACCACTAGGGTGGGTAGCTTCATATCCGAGAAACATAGTAAGCCGAGACTTTTTATTTATAATTTGTGAAATTTAATGGAGGAAAAATCAAGTATATTATCTAAATATTATATTGTGAGCCTGATAAATTATACTATTTAGTCACTTTGGAAGTTGCATTTATATAGAAATCTAGAAAAAAAAATTACTTTAGATTTATACGCCTTAAGGAAATAGTTAGTGTTCACCCTTTTGAGGTATGTTTCTATTTATATCCGATGAAAACCTCATGCATTAGATATCGTGACCATCTATTCGGGTAGCTAAAGCAAAAACTAGGAACCAAAAAAATGACACTAAGTATGGTCCTGAATACTTATTGTAATATTGGTTTGTACATTTAAAAATATTGCAGGCCTTACGTCTTAATCAACATGATCACTGGTGTGGTAAATCAAAAATCAAGGGACATAAAAATAACAAGCTTGGTATAACTATTTAGGGAAATTGCCAGAAGCGCAGCTCATAAACTTATTTATACGTTTATTAATAACTATGTGCCAATCTAATGCGCTATTCTGGCCATAGATTAGACTGCCAATTACAGGGAGATCGCAAATCGATCTTGGTCGTGTGTATTATCGAGGCCTTTTCCAAAATACTTTCCACTCACAACCCACGAAAATCTGGGTACACATACTTTAATTTAAACCTTTCTCGTCCCTAACTCATTAGATTAGTTAGTAGATGTGACAAACCCGGATGAGTGGCAAGTCGTGGTAGTTATATTTGAATATGTTTGAACATAGATAGTAAACATACAAAAATACGCACTTTCTAAGCACTATCATGCGTATGATGTTTGAATTGAAAATGAAATAATGTCACGTTCGTGCTGCGGATGAAATTAAAACGAGACTCAACATTTTACTTTGACTGGAAAATCCTGTCCATATAGTCACAGTGTATGGTTTCTAGGGGTTTCATTAACTGAGTTTTGTCCGTCTCTACAAATGTGACAAATACACTCGTGTGGCCCTAATCTATATTTGTTATTTAGATAACCACAAGTTTAACATTCTAGTAAATAGAGCATTTTGAGATATATATATATATATATATATATATATGAGATATTTATTTAAATACAAACTCTTGGAGTAGAACTATTTCTCAATTGTAGAAAAAAACATTTAAATAAGTTAAGCAGAGCTAAATTCATCATATTAATGAATAACATATTTCAATAATTATAAAGTTTTTAAAAAAAGACATACTCTTTGAAAAAAATTAGTAAATTATTCTGTCTTTAGAACAGAATTACCTACTTTAAAAGATCTACCTCAATATGTATAATATTATTTTTTGGACACCGCATTCTATTATTAACCGTTTTTGCTTAATTAATACCTACACTAATAAGCTGGGATGAGAAAGAGGGAGTTTTATAAAAAAAAATATTTTCTAGAAGGATATGGAAACACAATTTAAGGAAAAACTGACATTAATATGTCTGGCTGAGATTTGAATTCAGCCTCCTGGTCACCATAAATCTCGTATCTTATAAGGAGGGGCTCATATAACCATGCAACCACTGACATGGGTTTCCAGCTATTAAATCAACCTTCACCCAAAGTCTACAATAACGCAAATAAAAAGTGTTTTTTTAATTTGGTTAAATTTTCTTCTAAAGTAAAATAAAATGCCTGTGTTATAGTAGTCTTCTTTAACTAGAGGGGGGTATTTGACTTCTCAATGAAAGAATAAGAGTTTGTATATAAAGAATAAGAGAGTGGGTGTAATTTTGTTTCACATTTAAATAAAGAGTGGGATAAGAGAGCGATCAAAATAACTTAAGTGATACTTTTTTCAAACCACTTGAGGGAGGTTGATAGTTATGTAGATTTTTGGTCCGCATTTGAAAAGAGAGTGGGACACGAGAGAGATCAAAATAATATAAGGGATGCTTTTTTCCAAACAGCTTGTGGAAGGTTGATAGTTATTACTGATGTCAAGGAAAACTTCCCCTACCAAATATCCATTCAATGATTTAGGTTGCATCTCTTTACCAATCATGACTCTCTAAATATTTTCCACCTGTTAGCTACCTACAGCTCTATTTGTATAAATTGAAATTTTAAATGGATATATTTCTTCATTTACGTTTTTATATGTATTTCTATATGTGTATGAACATATTATATTGGTTGTAATTAGGTAGTTTTGATTTATACTAATTAATAAAATTAAGTTGTTAGTAATTGTTTACCAGAATTTAATGACTTATTCATATATTACAACCCTCTATTCACCCTCCCCTCCATGTGTTCCCTAAATGGTCTAAGATATCTCTCTCCCTTTCCAGAAATACAGCTTGCAGAATTGAATAACGTATACAAGNTTATCTCTATTTCTTTCACCTCTTCCCATCAAATACCTTGGCTACATGATGTATACCCACCTGCTTTCCCCAGACTGTGTAAACTCTGCTCTTCCTTTTTCCATCCAGTCCATACCTTTAATCACTATCATCTATCAAGACTGCTCTCTTCTTTCCGACACTTTATGAGCAAAGGAGCACTATATAAGGAGAGTAAAGGGAGAAACAAATTTAAACACCTTTAAATAATTGAATTCAAGGACGCATACATATATTATACACATATACGTTTACTATTTAAAAAATCTTATAATTCTTCTACCAGATGGTGCATACAAACTAAAACTACGTTTGAAAGCTGTTTAATAAATTGTATAGTAGCGCCAAACTCAGCTTAGGGTTGATTTTGTTGGTCTGTTATACTCACTGTGTACGCTACTTTTAGTGTTTGTTATAACATGGATCTATTTATAACCTCCATGTATAATTGATTCATAGCTTGTACTTTATATAAATGAGACGTATTGTAATTGTTGATTATGTCTGAAACTTAATTTGCATGTGATAATAAAACATGGCGCAGTCGGTAGTGTCTGCAGTGAATTATCTGTGATTCAAATTTGGGGATACGACAATATCTTCCTGTAAAGAAGCAGTTATCAACCTGGAGTTTAATAAACCAAAGTCGCTTAATCTTGCCGGAGATTTGGCGAAGAGCTTCGATGAATTTCAGGAAAAGGTTTTAGAATAATTTGAGGCGACAGAGACTGGAACAAAATCTGCAGGCCTGCAATGATCCAGGCTAAAAAACATATTAGGACAAGAGGCTGTCCGACTCTATAAAACCATAAATAACATCAAACCTGAAGAAGAAGAAACAGTGAATAGTATATTGTCTATTCTTAAATCTCACTGTATTCTGAAGAAGAATGAAACCATCCTCGTGTTTAATTTTTTTTTACAGGAAACAATGTCTCGGCGAACCGTTTGAAAACTTCTACGCAGAATTCAGAGCTCTTGCCACGCATTGCGAGTTTGGTGACCAGGAGGATAAGCTGCTGCGTGCGCAAACCACATTGGGCGTGATCTTGCAGTCGATAAAACAACACATTCTTAGGGAGGAATCTAACCTACACAAAGTTGTAGAATATTGCAAATCAGTGGAGCTAGTAGACAAAAACTTGAAAACCATTGAAAATGGAGGAGGATCCCCAAGAAGTTATATGTTTAAAGTTAGTAGNAAAATATTGGTATGTCAAGAAACAAGTTTAGTTAAAAGTTTATTAGAAAAGCGTGTTAGCGATGTGATTATGACCATCCAAACCAGCCATGCCTCGCTATTAATAAGAATGTAATCGATGACGAGGTATGAACCTTTTTGCCAGAAATTGTGTTGCCACAAATAGTTTTTCCAGTGGCCGTAGCGCTTTTGAACTATGAGCTATGAACTCTGATAGTAATGTTATTAACCAGACTTCAAATGTTGGTGAGTGTAATTATTTTTGTCTACTTCAAAATATTAATGGTTACTCTCTGTCCACTAATTCAGGTTATTCAGATATAGGTTCTCTTTCAATTATAAATTCTGTAAATACCAATCGTCATTGGTGCATATCATTGCTAATTAACTGCAAACCTGTGCTTTTCAAATTAGACACAGGGGCAGAAATTAACATCCTTCCTCTAAGGGATTTGCAGTCCATTGGACTCGATTATAGTTCTAGGCTAAGTGCTTCTAAAACTCATATTGAAACTTTTGGGGTTTTTGAGATTACACCTGTTAGTGAAATTTGTATTCCTGTTGTCTATGAAAACAAAACACATAGCTTGGTGTTTACTATTGTCAATTAAGTTAAAGTGGTACTGTTACTTAGCTTTTCATCTTGTGTGAATAATAATAATAATAATAATATTTAGCATCGCGTCTTACTATCCGTTCGGGTTATACGCTTTAAGTACTAATTACTCTAATGGGTTAGGAATTGGGAAGGTTGAATTAGAGGAAATGAACCCGAATTTGCGTGGAGGGAGAGTGGAAAACTATTTAGGAAATCCACCCCCAGTTCACCCGACCGTAGATTCGAACCTCGATCTCCCCGTCCTCAGCAGTCAAGCTCAACACGACAAGCGCGTTAGCCAACTACGCCACCGAGGCGGGTTGTGTGTGAATATCAATCTTATTACAAACAATTTTGTTGGGGTTCTCATTGCTCAATGTAAACCTAATTTCCAAAACTTCTGGAATTCAAACCAGGATGTTTTTAATGGCCCTGGATGTTTTCCGGTGGTTCTTAATTTAAAATGATAAAAGGCGCTATACCTAAAATCATCCCAGCCCACAGAGTTTCCTTGAAAATATCAAGTAAACTTAAAGTGCATATAGATAATTTTGAATAGCGTGGCATTATTGAATGTTGTGAAGCTGGTGAATGGGTAAGCCATATATTAATTGTAGAGAAACATAAAACAGGATCCTAAGGATCTTAACGAAAATTTGGTCTGAGATTATGTGTTGATTCCCACTCTCGAGATTATTAGTTCCAAAATGGGCAATAAAAAATACTTGTGTGTATTTGATTTAAAAGATGGGATTTACCAGGTTAAATTTAGTAAAGAATCGGCTATTCTATGAACGTTCAGCACCCTCTTTGGATGTTACCGGCTTTTACACGCCCCATTTTGACTATGTGTGCTTCCTGAGTACTTCCAAAAGATGACTCATAAATACTTTGGGAATATTGGGGGAGTATGTGTGTATTTTGATTATGTTTTATGTGGAGCAGACACAATGGAATAGTTATGGAAAATAATTAAACATAGATTATTCTAGCTGCTCGGGAAAACAAAATAGTATTCAACCCGGAAAGATTTCAATTATTTGTGTATAAAGTTAAAATTTTGGGTATAGAATTTGATAAGGATGGAATTCGTCATTATGATACTAGGGTTCAGGCTATCCAGGACATAGGAGTACTTGTTTCAAGGAAGGATTTGCAGCGAGTTTTGGGAACAGTCAATTACATAAGACCATTTGTGCCCCACCTGCCAGATATTTGCACCCCATTCCGTGAACTAAAAAAAAGGGATTCCGGGTGGTCTTGGAATTCCTTCCACAATAATCAGTTAGAGCTTATGAAAAAGTATATAGCACAACATACCTGGTCGCCTCCTTTTAACCACTCCGAACCAATCAATATAGATGCTGACAGTAGTCAATATGCCCTTAGTGCCACTTTAATCCAAGATGGCAAGCCCCATTTATATGCTTCACGATCGATTACCACCACTGAGCAAAATTGTGCTAAGGTGGAAAAAGAGTTGCTTACTGTCTTATTTGCATTCAAAAGGTTATATAACTTCGTGTATGGTTACGAAGCTGTAACTGTTCATTCAGACCATCAGCCATTCACCTTCGTCATTGTAAAAGCTATTGGTAAAATTACCAATAATCGCCTTCGCCGCCTTAGTCTGAAACTATTGTCCTATTCATTTACACACAAGTATTTATCAAGCAAACACATGCAAAAACCGAATTTATTATCCCGAAATTGTAATAATATTCCTTCATCTGTAGATTAAAGTATATACGAAATAGTACATGTTATATGGACAACATCCGATCGATGTTCAACTATCCTTACTTGCAAAGTACAAGGAAAATACAGTTGGGGACTCTGCTTTGAGCAAAATCTTTAATTATTACATTAAAGGTTGGCCTAAGTCATTGTCATCTGATTGATCAGAGTTGAATCACTATATTTCCCTCAGAAAAGACTTCACAGTCCATGATGGGATTCTTTACTATGATGAGCGTCTATTAGTTCCATTTAAACTCACCCTTATTTGTAGAGAAGGTGTTGTAATAAAAAGGACAATAATAAAGTGGATCACCAGGGACCTTTATTTGATTAACACTCAAATATGGAAAAGCCCAAGTACCTGAACTATGATATTTAACTATCAGCAAAATTAAATATTAAATTATACACGTTAATGAGAGTTTAAGGGTATGATAGATGTAAAAGCGTAGCAACTGAATAGAAGAAGACATTGGCCTAGATGTTATTTTATTTTCATACTCCAAATGTTAACAACATTATGTTTTAGATTGCAGTCTATGCTCAATAGCCACAATATACATAGGGAAGAGAAAAATTGTATATATGTACGAGAAACTAATATAAATTTTCAGAGTATTAAACGCACAATCAAATATAAAGTATATTCATAAGAATTAGACAGAACTAATTTATATACGTGCCAGAAGATAAAATATAGCAAGCAATAAATGAAAATAAATTGATGTTAGGAAACACGTATATTGAAAAGTCTATTTGTATCACATCTCCTATCTTATCCATATCACCTAGTAGGAATATGCTCCTAACTATACACCTGGCTACATTAGAAATATGTAAAGATATTTTTATCGTCCAACTACCCGTGAGGTGGGGCAACTTATATGAAAAGGTTTAATATATCTCTTACAAAGATACTGAGTGTATAATAATGGTCGACAGAAAATAATCGAAATTCTCCTTGCGTAACAATTGAAAGTAAGATAACAATACATGTAAATTTAATTTACAGTGACTATTGCAGTAAGGTAGGATCCCAATCGTAATAGCTTAATATAACCTACAAAAATAAATAACAAAACTTGACTTGATTAAACTACCATAGAATCTAAATTTAAAGAGATACGTACAAAAAAAATGCCTAAATTCATAAAAAAATCTAATTACCCAACAAAACTAAATTAGTAAAATTATTCATAAAAAAATATGCCGAAACAATTCCAGATTGATCCCTACAAAATAAAGTTACAGTTTAACAGTTCCCCAGTTTACAAATAATATAATGCTATTCCAATATAACATAGACTTACATGTAGAAAGATCCTCATCCTAAAAGCATCAAAGAGTGACTGCTGCTTGCCGGGTACATGCTTATATTCAGATTTGCACTTTGGGTAAATTAAGGGAGGGAGAATACACAAGTTTAATGAAGTAACTATCAGCAAGTTATCTTGAGTTTCCCTCATTGACGCCGGCGCACAAGTTCAAAAGGGAGACAATACGGGGGGTAGGAAAAACCACGTGATCACCAAGAGCGCTTCTTTCACCAAGTTTCAGCGCCTGCGCAGAGTCCGCTACTCGGGGAAAATAAGCCTAACTACGTAACCTTTCAAGGAAACAGTCTTGTTTTTCTTGTTTAACGTAAGCGGAGTGCTGATGTGCTCGGAGGACCCATGAGCGGCGCTGGTTTCCTGGTTAAACGAGGTAAGTGTAAATGCAATTTTATATGTGGCAAAGGTTATGCGGCGAAGATGTTTGTAGCCACGGTACAAAACTGAGGCGCTTCGCCTTTGAGATTCTTCTTGCAACTCATCTCAGTTTAAAAAACGGCAAGGCTCAAGCGTCTCACAGCCTCTATTGACTAAGAATAAACTCTGATTTGAAGAAATGTATACTTGCGTATCCAACATATAATCGATTTCAACGGTTTAATATAAAGGACCAGCTGCAACATTATGGTAGCCCTGATTTACCCTTTGTTAAATTTGCTCCAGATTTTGCAGATTAAAATGGCGAGTGCTATTTAGTTATTCTGGATTACCATTCGTGGTGGATTGAGCCCAAGAAGGTCCTGAGTATATATGCTTCCACAGCTATAAGTAAGCTCAAAACAATCTTTGCACGTTTTGGGATTCCCAAATAATTCATATCTGACAACCAACATTTGACTCATATGAATTCAAAGTATTTTCTCAATCATGGAATATTGAATTAGTAACCTCCAGTCCTCACCATCCCCGCGGCCATGGTTTGGCTGAGAAAGCGGTTGGAATTGTTAAATTGATGTTAAAAAAGCCGCAATATGACCGTGGAGACTTCCGACTTGTCCGTCTGGATTATAGAAATAACCCAGTGGCAGGGCTCCCATATTAACCTGCTCAGCTTCTTCAAAGTCGCACCCTCAATTCTAAACTGCCTGTACAGGATTGCCGCTTGAAACCAGAAATAATTATTGATGATGCAGTGACTGCACCCCCCTCTTTTTCCAGACACATACTCCCTAAGCATTTTGGAAGATACATCGATTACTGCAATAAGGTACTTATATCTCTTATTAAATCAGGATATAGGGTACAATCTTCACAACTTCCGTTTGTAGCAACTCGCTAAACCCTCGAATTCTGACATGCCTTCTAATAAACGTCGTTTTGTGCTCTAGTAGAGGTTCGAGCGAAATATTGATCTTGACCGCAGATATGATTATGATGTAAATCGGATTAGGATAAATACTTTATGGAACTATCTCTGTTTCCCGTAATTTTTTTCAATGATTGAAACGGTCTAACTATCGTTAGATATATGACTGGCTCCTCTAGATTCATGCAAATGGTGTAATCAATTTACCAATTCATTAGTATAATCTCACTAATTCTAATCAACACCTTTTCCTAAGTTTATCTTGTATAATACGCTTTCTCCTTCAGTATTAGCATGAAACATAGACTCAAAACTACACAGATATTAGGATTAGATACGTGACTTGAAATGGTTTTAGGGTTAGTTCAATGTGCGTTCGTTTCCTCGAGCGTAAACTTGTAAGTGCACAGACTGTTATCGGTGTATTTAGAAGTTATCTTTCTGAAGAATCATTCTAAAATTGGTCGGATATACAGTACAGAGATGGTATATACGAGTACGGTTCCCTCACTTTTAACAAAGGTGAAAGGTGTGCCTGCACGCATGGGTATCTTACCATCATAACGAATGCAATAAATTGTATATACATGAGTTTAAGGCGCATATCGATAGGACTCCAACTGTCATTTGTTATATGTTCTTTCAGCTGTGACCATTTCCTCATCTCGCTTCCAAACTTATCACCGCTGTCATCTTCAACATTAATTTTAACGGTTCTGTGATAGACTTGAAAGGTTCCCTGGCAATGATATCGGATATTATTCTTTTAATAATTTTACTCACTTTTATGATCTACAGTAACCAGTGAACAGTTACCAGTAATACCAGTGACCAAAATCTCGTTAATTACAGTAAATAATCGGGTGCAAGTCAAAATAATTTTGTGTACGTGAACTTGGATCTCGTTAATTAAGTTAATTAGCTATCAAAATAATTGATGCCAGTGACCTCGGATCTAGTAAATTACGAAAAATAATCGGGCGCAGGAGAAAGAAGATCGTCAATGACACACAGTAACGAAGTGAACAGTTTAGTGCCCACCTATCGGTGTGTAAAATAACGAGATAAAGAACAATTTATGTTAACGATCTTTGAGATGATTATGGCGTGAACAGTGAGAACACAATAACAACAGTGAAGGACGACAGAGCCACTGATCAACGGATGGCCATGCTAATACTCTATATACGGATGAGCATACCACTAATCTATGGATAACGTGCCACCGATCAACTGAGGGCTGAGCCATTCATCAACGGAGGACCGAGCCACTAATCAACCGAGGATCTAGCCACTCATCAAACGAGGATCGAGCTACTGATCTACGTAGGACCAAGCCACCGATATACCGACAGCTTACTTCAAGCGATAAACAACTCAGCATAAGGAGGATAATTTAAATACCAGATTGGTGAGTGATCTTGATGTTATAAGGGTGATTATTTACAGGTCTTGAAACGGTAAAGCAGAATACGGTTAAGTACCTAAATAAAATATGAATTCTAATTCTCATAATTGCGTGTTTGACTTAGTCCATGATAATGCTAGGGAAGGATTTGTTGATTATTTAGAGATACTCAACACGCGTAATACACGTCGTAATTACCGAATCACGAGATAAAATAATCGTGACATTATGACTAGGAACCAGAGGCAACGATCAGCTGTTTATGACCATGAAATAGAGGTTGAGTTGAATGAAGAAGGGACTACTAGTTTGGTTGAAAGGGAGGAAAGAATTTTGATGTATCAAGGACGTTTCCAAAAAGCATGGAAGGTAAATATTAGGACTGTCCTATTTGAGGAAATTGAAACCGATGATGAACTAAGGAATCAATTAAGTGTCGAAGATGTGACAGAACTATGGAAGGTAGCTATGACGTTTACATATAGTTCAAACGACACAACTACCACAATTACAAATGAGCTACTTGTTTCTAAATGGGTGGGGGAAACAGCTCCTGAATCTAGCAGCCATCCGGCCGATATAACGTCCATGTTTGATAAATTGTTAAGGGTTATAGAATCTAATTAAGTAAATCAAACTAAACAGATGGACAAATTAGAAAAAAAAACCTTAAGGCTTAAATAGCTCAACAGGCCGAAAAATTAGACTTAATGATTTCAATACAAGACGATAAAATTGAGAAGTTCAGGAAAGGTCAAAAAAATGAGGTGGTACTAGTTCAGATAGTAACAACCCAAGGAACACTAGAACAAGGACTGAAGGAAGTTCGAGACCAAAGAAAGACAATGAGGATAGAAATGAACCAGTTTTATCAAGAGCAGCAGACCATTGACGAATAACTACTATCATTTAAAGTCAGTCACTATGTATTAAGAGGGACACAATATTGTCCAAAGAACTAGTCAGCTGAGATAAAATCGAAACAGGAAGCCATGATTGAGACTCAGGGACAAATTAGTCAAGAGATAGCTATACTGACCACCTGGGTTGGGACAGATGCAAATTACTACAATGAACTACTAGGCAAAATCCAGAGACTTGAGAATAGCCATGTAAGGAACACTTCCTCACCCTAAGAGCCACTGCTGTCAGCAAGTAGTACTCTGATGACGTCACCAGAGTAGGCTAGATCCATCCACATACAAGTTGAAGTACCTATGGATCTGATTGAGGCACGAATGCCGAAGTTTAGTGGTTGTATATAAAACTTGTCTGAATTCCAATAAATCACCAGGATTGACCGGGTAGTAAGCTCAATTATTAGCGAACAATTGAAAATACACCTGCTAACTAGTGGAATTGAGATACGAGGTGGCACGTTGGTCTGAACGCTATGAATGGGAGTGGGCCAATTATGAACTGGCAAGGAAATACTTCCTGGAAAAATGGTGGTCGACGAACAAACAAGACATGTTCCTCTAAAATATCTTTAATGGGACATACGATTCGCGTCATGAAACGAAGATGAAATATATACAGCGCCTAAATAATCAAGCTGACTATTTGGAAGACCCAACAAGAAAAGAGAGGTTCGTATCCCACCTGATACAACACTTCGACTGGAAGACACAAGATATATTGATAGTGGCAAGAGAATCCAAGCTAGTGGAGTTACTCCAAGTCACATATAAGTTGGACTTACAAAATGACGAGTAGAGAGTACAAGGTAGAATTATGAAACCTATGCCAATATTTAGTGATGAATTAGTGCCACCATAATACTTATCCCCACAATTTGTGCCACCACAGTTTTTGTGAAAACATAAAAAAAACTCTGGGTATTGCCAACTTCACGTAGCAGCACCCATAACGGCACAAATTCGGAAACCAATGCCAATATTTAGTGCTGAATTTGTGCTACAAGAATGTCCTATCCCCATAATTTGTGCCACGGTAGTTGTGATAAAAACACCAAAAAACCCAGTGGGGGTTGCTTGCAGCACAGATAACAGCGCAAATTCTGAAATTTAAAGGCACAAATTCCGAAACCTATATCAATATTTAGTGCCAAATTTGTGCCGTAAGAATAACCTATCCTCATAATTTGTGGTAAGGTCGTTTTAGTGAAAATACAAAAAAAAAAGGTGGGTGCTGCTGGCAGCACCCATAGCGGCACGGCTTATGAATCATGTACCAATATTTAGTTCTGAATTTGTGCCACAAGTATATTGTAGCCTTTAAATTTACGCCATTATAATTTTCAATCAAACACCTAAAAAGTTGTAGGTTCACGATGTAATTCCCTCCTTGAAGTCCGCTGCATTATTCTTTCCAGTCTCAATACATTATGCTGACTACACATCTCTGTCTTTGAGTGAATGTTCAACCCAGGGGTGGGAAACCTTTTGACACAATAGCAGCCCGCATCGCATATCCCTTCATGGATACCTGATTAGACTTCAAACCGATTTTACTGTTGTAGGTTACAGTACATCTCTAAATGTGTTAGTATTGAATTTACGTTCTCCAACGGATGGCTATATCATTTTAAAACTCAACATTCGACTTCCTTTAAAAAAAACTATGGTGAGGTAAAATGCATAGGTCTAAACGTTACTGGTGATTGGTTACGTAAAACTTGGCCAGACTTTAGGAGATCATATACAGGTGAAGACATTTATAATGAAGACGAAGTGGGAATATTTTATAAATTAACAATAAATAAGACTCAAATTTAAAAACGAAAATTATGTTGTAGATTATTTTTCCGGACAAAAAATTACAGTTTATGTTTGTACAAACATGAGAACAAAAAAAGAAAACACTTATATAGTGAAATATACTCATTAGAGATGTTTTGAAAAATCAGTAAACTACCTATAAGTTACACTGCTAACAAAAAATCGTGGATGATAATTAGAGCTTTTTAATATGAACAACAAAAGTGTTACAGAGAGTTGTCGTGAAAAACAACACCTTCTAATCATAGTTGACAACTGATCAGCCCATCCAAAGTTAAATTTGATCAAAATTAATCTAGTTTACTTACCGGCAAACTGTGCGAGCGTCCTGAAAACAATGGACCAAAGTGTCATTAGAAGTTTTAAGTGTCTCTCCGTAAGCAGACTTTTATGTATATATATATATAGTATGGACATGGCGAAACTTGTCACAATCTCTGTGTTTGATGCGATAGCATTAATTGACGACGTTTGGAAGTGTGTAACGCAGCAGACAATATCAAAGTTCTTCAATAAAGCCAACTCGCAAACAATAATTTAGCAGATGGTGAATAAGAAAGGTAAGATGACTTTCCCCTTTTTTGGAATGTATTAAATTGTTCATTATGAAGGAATTTTAAAAGAGCTTGATTCCTAAGTGTGAGTGGTTGACCACGTAGAAACGTTTCAAGTGTTGTGTGATCTAGGAATTATCATGGAATTAAAAAAAAAATCAGAGGCAAAAGATACTGCTGAAGAAGAGACTGAACAAGAGGAAGTTACCGACATCGTTTTCTTTCATATCAGGAGGCAATGAAAACCACTGAGAATCTTTCACTATTTTAACTCTTCAGAGAGACATCTGTCGATGTGTTGAATGCAGTTCAGCATATCTCCATCATGACAGAAATAATTTTATTTACATAAAGTAGAGTTCGAAAGTAAATTACAGATTACTACCAAAAATAGGCCTTAATATAAGTTATTTAAATACAGTACATGCATTTTTAATGTATATTCTTCATTTATAATGAAATGCAATTTGTGAAATTGCTATTTCTTACATAAAGTCACACTGATGTAACGTCCACATTTTCTTGGTCTCTTCGATAACGTTTTACCCATGTTCGACTCTACTCAATATGTCAAAGATCGTTAAACATAAATCTTTAAATCTTGAATTAGGTGTAAGAGGTTGTAAATGGAAATAATTACTGATAGAATAAATACATCGCTGATAATTGTCTACACATCATTACTCCAAAGTGTGATTTAAAACACTGATAAAGCTAAAATAAAATCACATATAAACATATACAGCCTACATATTATGAAATGTTCCAAGCTTAGCATGACGGGCTACTTTAATACATATCTTATATAAATTAGATCAATACTCTAATCGATCATAGAAAATGGAGTGTACACTTTTTCTAACCTTAAAGGTAGCCGTTTTACCTACACATTACATTATAATCCTCTCTTATATGATGTACTATAGTGGAATAATGAAATGTATTCTACCTTAAGCTGGGTTCGTATTTTGAACTACGCAAAGCTACTAGAGAATAGAGTAGCACACAATGCGGAAGAATTTTAGATACATTATTTTAATTATAGCGTTTATAATTGATACAAAGTAAGTTGTGAATAGTGCTAAATGCATAAAGTTGATTTAAATTTAACTTCATATAAGAAACACATGGAAGGAGGTGGCCCAGGACAGGATAAAATGGAGACAGCTGGAGAGGTCAGTGAATGCTCTACAAAATACATGGTCGTCAGATGATGATGATAATGATAATGATTATTTAACTTTAAGGTGAAATGTGGTTATGATAATCACTTAACTTAGAGGTATCAGCGAATGAGAATGTGAGAAGAGTCTATGAACAATTAAACGCCAGTATACACAGAATACCAAAATTAGTTTCTGTATTCATGATTGTTTGAAATGCTTTGTGGTAACCATACTTGTTATAAATTGGTTTTCTTTGTTTTAAAGTCACTGAGTATGATTGTATAGGTATAAATTTAAAATAAAAATTAACCATTTCAATTTTCACACCATTATTGAGAATCAGATTTAATATAATACTAATGACAATAATACAATTAGAACTAAATAAAAATAAATGGAACGGAACTCCGCACGTACTTTCTCTCTCTATTGTTTGAAAATGGAGATATTTACTCAAAAGTCGTAATATATGTGAAGCGAAATAATATACACTAGCAAACCCTAGCATATATTGTACTATATCTATGTAAAACTTTTTTTTAGTCCCTGTTTTAAATTTTATAAATTGGTTTTTAAAGAAATAATGTCCTCATTTGTATGTTTGGACCGATAATAAAGATCAATGTTGTGTCCACAAGATTCCATTTAGTATTAAAATTTCAAATTCCGGTAAAAAAAATTTATATTTTATTAGGTGTTGAAATTCTTCATGCCATCGCATTGCTATTAAATTCCTCATTTATATATTTTGACCAATAAAGAATGTAAATATTGACTAGTGAGTCTAAATAGGATATAGAACATTGTTGTACAAACATTTATACTAGGAGGTTTAAAGAAAAACCACATAAACTTTTAGAGACTTACTTTTATATAAAATTACTCTATGGCATTAGAGAATTATTAAGTTTAAACTTAAGTAGTATCTCTTTACAACTAAAGCTCACAAAATTGTATTAAAATATTTGCAAATATCTCAGAAACTGTTGGATTAATAAAAATATACTTCATATATTTTTTTAAATTTTTAATAGTAATACGATTTTGCAATGGTAAGTTATTTAGTATCTCAAATAGTTGCGGAGATACAGAAGAAGTGTCTGATTCTGTAAAGTGCCCTAAAATTCATTTCCATGGTAAAATAAAAATATCCAGTTTATTTATAATCTTAATCAACACCTATATACGAATTTTAATCAAAATCGATTTTGAGAACATCAATATTTCTCTTTTTGTCCTTTCTTAAACTACTCTTAATTTAAAGTTTAAACAGGCACACAGACAGACGTTATTGCAAAGACCACACTTTAGGGTTTGGGGGGGGGGGG
>CABFVX010000041.1:0-67439 GCA_902151425.1 Timema shepardi | reverse complement strand
GGGGGGTCTTGAGACGTCAACATTCATTAACATTTCAGGTTAGATTTTCTTTTGCAGTCGCAATACTTTTACCTTTTGTGTTCTAAAAGTTAAAATATAAATATATATTTACGTATAACTTGAAAGTTATTGATTTTATAAAAAATATGCTTCCTATAAAATATTTTTATTATAAAGAGACCTACATATTTGTAACGATAAGTAGTTTCGTATCTAATATAGTTATGTAGATATTATAAAAAAAAATACGCATCAGACTGGAGCCCTTAAAGTCATTTTGCCGAAAGATTGAGGGAAACCATTTTGGTTGGAATATTTATAAATGTTTAGGAATGAAATTCAATCAAATTCATTAGAGCCGATTTTGAGAAAATCGACTTTTTCTCTTTTTGCCCTTCACTAAATACCCTTAATCTTAGGGTTAGATATCTAATTACAAAAACCCCTCGGGGCAACCCTATGTAAACCCTAGCTACCAAGCTTTAGTCCGATCGATAAAGTAGTTTAGACTCTAGTTGAAGGTAAAGACAGACAGACAGAGGGAAAGTCAAAAACAACTTATTTGGATTCAAGGTCTCACGAAACGTCAAGATTCACTAAAATCTTTAGTTCAATTTTTTGGACTATTATAATACTTTCTCTACCTGTAAGATAGCGTGAAAGTAAAAGGTTTCACATAAGTGTAGGTAATTTATGCTTGGGTTTGCAAGTGTATAATATTTCGTTTCACATATATTACGAGTTTTGAGTAAGTATCTTCAAATTTCAAACAATAGAGCGAGAAAGTCCGTGCGGAGCTCCGTACCATTTATTTGTGTAAATAATGGTACCTGGTCTAGCTTTCAGCCATTACATACTAAGAGTCGTGGTTTTGTCTTTAAATTTTCTTACCTCATTGACATTAATATATTCACCTGATTCATTTTCATTTGCACTAGGTATGAAATCAAAGCTTTTATCAGAACAGCCCACTACACAATCGCTGATAGAATTTAAATATCTCACACTATCATCCATTTAACAAAGCGACAGTGAGAATTCAAGTATTTTTCATAAGACGTTGGCTACCTACCAAACTTTACTTGCAGAAATGATGCAGTTTCCATAATTTTTTAAAGGAATTGTGGTGGATTTTATTAGTTTGTTAGTTTCATCAAATCTTTATTGATTTTCAAGTTTCCTTTTGTCATTCACCACTGTTTACATCCTTTACCTCATTAAAAAAATATCTCTTACGAATCCTTACACCCAAGCACTTCATAAATTGTTAAGTTCCAAAACCGTCACAGCTTCTTTTCTTTGGCACAATCTAACTATCTACAGTTAACCCTAAGGGCTTAGAAAAAATAAATAAATGTGCTACGTTGTTTATTCTGTTAATTTAGTATAATCCTAATTTCTCGAACAATTAGTGTAAGTAGCCTTTCATATGTATCAAAATTGTTTGTCCTTCAGTGACTTCCGCCGTTTGCTAAATTTGTGAACATCTCACGTTAATGAATTAACATTGAATGATTTAAACCAGTATAAAAGCATGTATTTAAATTTTACAAATGTAATTATCACTTTTATCTCAAGAACAATGGGGCTTCAAACAGCTAAAGGTGTAGTGTAAGAATTGAAGGTCAACACAATTTACCATAAAATGTAATTATTAACACCGATTAACTAAACATTAAGTTCGATTATTATATTTATAATCCAGACTTAAAGGGGAGGAGAAATAAAAAAAAATTGCAACAAATCAGCCGGAAGATTGACAGAATAAAAAAAGTGTTTGAAGATAAATGACAAAAATAAAAGTGTACAATAACTAAAAAAATAAATATTTGAATTAATATCATCCTTATCAGCTTATTTAAGAAGACTCTAAGGACATGTCTAGAATATTAAATATCTCTCTTTTTGGTTTTATGGGTTCTTTTTTTCATGCGCCAGGGCCTGAGTTTGTTCACCAATTGTGACTAACTAGTTTTTTCCACTGCAGGGAAATCACTATTAATGAAATAACATTCAAAGGAAACTATTAATAAGTATCGTTCACAATTTACTAAGGATATGATGACATGTACTATAATTGACAATATTTTAGAATTTGTATCCAGTAACATAGACTGGATGAATTTTATAACAATCTTTAACTGTGAAAATAAATAATAAATTATGCGGATGTATGAAAACGAATTTCTCATTGATTAAATGTATTGTGTTACCTACAAAGGAATCATGCACTAGCAGTAATTAAATAATTTTACCATTCTGTTTACTCTTAATAAGCAACTAAAATATAAACGTTATTATTGAATTTATTAAAATGTGTTTTCTTTATTTCTGTGCTTCCACTGAATATCCTATTCTTAAATGAAATAAAAGCATAGTTTATTAAGAGAACTTCCACATGGCTTCTTTTGTGTTAAACAATACATCAACACATTAGAAAACTTCAAATTCTAAAAATAGAGTTAAACTTATATGAGAGCAGTGATTTATGTTCATACGAAGATTCACAATTACGTGGACTTACCCATCGACTACTACTCCTTACTCCAGCTTATATAATGTATGATCTCATATACCTGTAATATCAGCCTATGTTCACTGCTTACATCCAGTTTTTTTGACACATCTTTGCTTTCTGATGAGAAAGCGTGGTGGTATAAAGCTAAGCATGTTCCCTGAAAAATAATGAATACAAAAGCAGAAGTTCTGTCTTAGTTATATGAGTAATGTTGAAGTTTATTAGTAACAAACAAAATTTACAGATAGAAAAACATGATAAAAATTGGATATTTGGTATACTTGTCGTGTATTCTACCCATTAAAAAGAAAAGCTCCACAATAATATTAATGCGTTGACAAACTTTAGAGTTTTATTATATGTATTGAATTGAATTTTTTTTTAAATAAGTAAATTTAAATAGTCACTCTAAAGTAAGCGCCCTATCTCACCAAATAAATCCATACTGTTGGTTTTGTATCTAGAAACAAAACTAAAAATCCAGTCCACAGACATCACACACTCACTGAAAACATTCCATGATTTCGAACCTTTAGCAGACACTTATAAAGCCAAAAACACACACAATCTTTCATGTATGTTTATATCTTAAAACATTCTTTGCCATTGAGATTTCAGGTTAATTAAACATTTAAGCCCAATGCAAATATTAAAATTGTGTATTTTTTTTACCACGCGTTTTTGGTACAAATATAAGTACAGTATATTTTAAAAATAAATTCTAAGATTGACTAAAAAAAGTTCCTAGATAAAAACTCGGAGTATTATATTAATAACTGCTTATACAGTAAGACATCAAGATATTCAAGTTAATCGGAATAAATAAGAGTGGGCCACAATTGTGTCCATGAGAATACCAAAATGTTTTTATTAACTGAGTCAGTGTGCTTGGTTACCTCTTACATTTTTGTTATTAAAGATCTCTTAAAAAGCACTGTTGGACTAAAAGTTTTTAAGTTTATCCAACCTTTATTATCTATGATACAAAAGCAAATAACTTATTTACCACTCCAATTAATAATTTACATAAAATACGTGACTTTATGCAAATAAATGTGATGGTGTGCTTCGGCATCATTTTATATTTAAAGATACTTCTATAATTATCTTGTTCTAATAGCCTATGTTTCCGGTCTTTAATCTATTCAGGGATACATATTACCGTTAATAATTATATAGGCCTCTATAGAATGTCTCTGTTATTATATAGTGCTCACTTGTGTAAGACAGCTATAAAATAAAAGCTTCTAGGGTTTCGAGTATCCATCTACTTAACAGAATATAAGTTTATTTTAAAATCAATAATATCATATTTTTAGTGAAAATAAAATACAAACATGACCTCTATAGAGAGTCTAATTTTTTTCCCTTAAAAATCCCGGGAATGTCTTTTTCCCACGCGAGCTTTGGGAAGAACCACTTTTCCCTTTTTTTTTCCAAAGTTCGGGATTCAGCACGGCCCTAATATATATACATATGATGTATACGTATATATAAAAATAAATATAAAGGTCAAAGTCCAATTTTATCTAACATTGAGCTATTGCCTTCACATGTTAGATACTCAAGAGAACTTTCTAAGCCACATTAGACTATGGTTGAAAGAGATACCTGTATTATTATTATTATTAATAATAAAATTTTTAAAATTTTAAATAATTTTTTGGTGTGCTTATGAGGTTTGAGTTATATAAGTGGTCCCAAAAAATGTTTGTAGGCATAATCATACTTTTCCCCTTTATTACTTTTAATCTTATTAGTGGTTAGAATACAATTATTGGACACTTTATCCCCATTATATTAACATTGACCCTCCACACATGTCCACTAAGTCAACAAAAGTTTATTTATTACTTAGCTCACAATATAGGGAGGTCAAGGAGAGACTGCGAACTTACAAGTGAACTGAGTTACGTTAGCAGAAAAACAAATTAAATGAGCCTAACTATATATTATATATATCATTTATATGATATATATCGTATATTTATATGATATATTGTATATATAAAATATATAGCATATGTCATATTTTATATAAATTATATAATAAATATATATTTAGATTATGATAAATAAAATATGCATTATATAATATGTATATAATATATATATGATATACAGTATATAGTAAATATTTCTTATACATTATATAAAATTTATAATGTATATTATATAAATATAAATATTATATATCATTTGTAAATACATATTATATTTAATTTATAAATATATATTATATTAAAAAAATTTAAATATATAATATATAAATATATATTATATTTATAAAATTTAAATATATAAATATATATTATATTCATAAAATTTAAATATATAAATATATATTATATATAATATATTTTATATATATTATATTTTATATATATTTAATCATCATAACATTGATATGTTATTAATGTTTCTTTATACATTTTATTTATAAACACATAAATATCGTTATATAAATTTATATGAATCTATATAAATAATACATAGCTATATTTATACTAAAAATAGGAATAGAACTATGTCTATAAATAATATATAGCGATAAATATCAATGCCTTAAAATACATATACACTTATATTAATATCAAGTTCATTTACATACAGCTTTGTACATACATTCTACTTTCTTTTTAATCTTTGTTCATACGGTTATGACTTGTATGTTCAACCTAATTTTACTTATTACCCTATTTCCAATTTTTATGATTAGTGTTTGTTTGATCACAAGGCCAAACTTTAGGTTAGAATCTAAACGTTCATTCTTACTAAAGGGTGCACTAAATGGGTTGTTCCTAACCTAAATCTGTATTTGAGTACTTCAAAAAAGCTCCTGCTAATAAAACACATCTGTTTCCAAAATTTTCCAACGTAATATACGTAAAGCCCAACTCTTCTCTTTTAGCCCACTCACAGTTATCAAAATCGGATTTTCTTAGGCTAACCGGTTTTGTAAACCACAAACTTGAATGATGATTCTATTCCGTTCCCTTGGCATTTCCTTTACCCTAAATGTTATTAAAGATATTAGAACGATTTACTTTCCACACCAAGTGTTACAAATAGCTAAAGACTCTGTAATAAGTGTTCCTCAAAATAAAGGCATCTGTAAGTAAACAACTGCTTGTAAATAGTTTATGAGGATTGCGAAAACTATTTTCACATGAATTATCTAAGCTGTAATATTTTTCAAAAGAAATATATTACATATCTGCTTTCATCTATTACAAATTAACTAATAATCCTTTAGCTTCCTGGGTTGAGTTAATCGTGTCTTAAACATAATTATTTATTAAAAACAGTTGGTAAGTATGTTGACGAATAATCGTAAAAATAGATCTAGATACAATTGTATACACACTATTGAAGGTAAGTTTTAATTTGATAATATTTCTTATAATATGACAATAATAGTTCAAAATCATAAATATCTAAACGAAACGTGTGTTAATATTAATATATGTTTATTCATATTTGTTTATGTAAATTTTACTTCAAAGACATTCCAAAGCTAACTTTTGACAACCATTAAATAACTATACACATTTATTTAATTACAAACTTGTTTTTATTTCTCTAAATATATTAAAGTATATATGTAGCGTGCTACTGAACTAATCTGTATAGCTGATGTTTTGTCTTGCAGCGTCCAAGAATTACGTAATTAAAACCTCTATCATCAGTTGTAAATCAGCAGTCATACAAATGTATATTATTTGTTATTTTTTTAAGTGGTGTTTTGCAAACTTGCATATCAACTATCAATAAATTATGACAAACTTAAAAGCGGAAAATGCCTATTTCATGGATATAATTATATACCCAGAGTTTTGGAATATCATAGCAAAAGCGGGAGGACTGTAGAGTCAGATTAAGGAGTATGTCTTGTGGTGTCTTGAATATTACCGCTACCTGCTAATGATCAGTCTGGAAGAATATTCTGGGTACGTAGTCCCTTCCCAACGTGAGGGAGATCAAGCCCCCCTTACCTTTCAAAATTCCAGTGAATCTAGAGACACAGCATAGTTGGATCGTTGTGAGCCTTTGCAGCGAGTAAGAGACCTACTACCATCAAGGTTAAGTCATCAAGCGGATTATTGAATGCTATGGCACTAACAACAGTGGGGACGTTTCTCAAATGACTTGTTCAACTATATCACACTGTATTTATTCTTTATTTCCTAATCAATAAACAACTAAAGTGAAACACACTTTAGTGGCCGCATTGTCTAAGGTGATATTCTCCGAATAGACTGGAATGCCGATAATGGGGAGGTCCAAGTTCGATTCTTGGTTGGGTGTAGTGAAGGTAATTTTACCAAAATGTTTTTCCACCCGTAAAACAATTAGAATAATTAGTACCCAAGCGTATAATCCAAATGGATAGTAATACACTGTGCTAAAATAACCCCTAGTGAACACACACCATTATTTGACGCCATCTAACCCAACCCATTAAGCTATCCTGATGGATTTGCTCACAAAGTGGGGTGCTAGCGACACCATGTTATAATATTATTTGTATGTGCCCAGCGTGGTCTAGAGAAAGATGGCGATATCGTCAAATTTCTCTTTTTATTAAAGATTGAAGATAAAATTTGAGTTTCAAATTCTTACCGGAAGATAGAAGTTTAGTAAAAAAAAAGACATTCTATTAAATTCAACAGTGAAGAGTCAAGAGTGAACATCTATTTTAGATGATCACTCACCTGATGTTCTAGCTATTATGTATACAGTAATGACACAAGGATAAGGATGATTGAACTTATAATAAATGTAGCCACTTTTGTATCAAACTATTAATTAATAACCAATTCAGTAAACCTGAATCTGATTTGAAACCCCACCTCTCTTTCACAAGGGAAACCTGACTAGACAAGATATAAAGCTTTGTCCACGGGCCGGTGGAATTCACCTGTAAAGATTAAGATTAATCACTAAATACCTGTTTCAGGTATAACAAAAGGTTCAGTTGGACGGTGTATTAATGGTGAAAGTATAATATTAAAAAAAAATTGCAATACGATAAAAGGGGTTTAAATGTGTTTTTAGTGGTGTGATAATCAATCAAATGAACCCTTTTAAGATCACAAGTGGTGCACTAGGGCGAAGATCTAAGTAAAAGTTTATTTAATATTTTTTTGTCAAAAGGTTCATGTTTTGTGTTTGTGTCAAAGGTGAAATCATTAATGATCACTAATACAATTTCAAAGAAGCGTTTGTGTGTGATGGTATAAGTGCAATGGTCACTAGAATGTGTACTTAAAATAACCAGTAGTCTAATGCGTTTGGGGAGTGTTTAGAGTTTAGAGGAGTATTTAATTTACTACTTTTATTCCAAAAATCTTGTATTTGGGATATTGGTTTGGAATAATGAAATAAAAAGCTAATTTTTCTAAGACGGATCTGCTAGAAAATTCAGCTATACTACTAACTTTAGAGTATATAAAGTTTTAGTACATGTATATGAACACTACATGTTTAGTAAAAATTTCAGGGGGAGGGGCTCTTGATCCGCCCCACTGGCCCCAGCCTTTCTACATAATTTCTATTTAGTGAATAAAATATTGCCCCAATATCAAATTTTAACAAAAACTTTGAAGCCTTTTTCAAAATATTTTCAATTTAAAAAATAATACTCATATGTAAACTATAAATAAATCAAATCTTCTCTGAACAACACTTATATGATGTACACTACATTGTACAGTACATGATAATAGGGCAACGGACTTTGGTTGAAATAAATAGCTCGTCTATCGTGACGTGTCTACTAGGGGAATAATATTTTATACTATTAGTAATTAAAATATACCAAATGTCCCTAATATTGGTAAATTTATGAATTACTACCTTTCTTGGCCTAGCTGTCTTATCATCAAATCGTAAGCAATCTGTCAAAAAGATAAAACGTTTCATTGACACTGTTGACCTGAATAAATCATTACCATAAATATGTGACCATAACTCTTTTACATTTGGGCTGCCACTTCGTAAAAAAACAGCCAATTAAAAAACAAACCAAACAAAGCTTTGATTTCTAGAAAATCAGTTGGCCTTACAATAGAGTTGTCATAGGAATACTTTAGAAATGTTCTTGTAATTTATTCATTTGTATGAGTAGATATTTTATTCAATATATTTTCACTGAGCAAGTTATTCCATGTTTCTATTGCTCAACATGTTCTGCCTCTTGTTTGTGTTCTTGTCTAATTATTAATACATTTTGTGTAAGAAGCCAACTACCTCTTCTAAAGTCCGTTCACGATAGGTTTTTACCTGGATGACAGTTCGAAAATTATATGTTTATGTTTTGTGTTGCCAACACTTGTAAAAGATCACTGTTTTATTATAAATGTAAAAATGTTTAATTACCTGTTATATATTACATTTAAAATAGCGTAAACTTAAGTTTTCTCATACTATTTCATTTAAAAATAATAATTTCTGTTTATTCAACTGGAAACAATATTATAAACATAATTAAAAGTAATTATTCTTCGTTTTGGAACGTTAGGGATTTTGTGTAATATAGTGCATACATCAATAACTTTTAAAACAGGCATCGTATATACTTGGAAAAGAGAAAATTGTTGTCATTTTTTTACATACAATAAATGATTTTATGACTATTTTAGCTTATTTTGAAATATTTAACCGAATAAAATATTTTCGTCAACTGCGTGGCTGCATCATTGTAAAAAAATTGTTTACCGTCATGTTCAACCATATGGTTTAAATTCGCCAGTCACCATTTTGAAGCTATGTTCGTTAGAAGTTTTTTTAAAAGTGGTGAGAATATTTTGTTTGAGTTGAATAAAACAATAAATAAACTTTGTGTCCGTCCTTAAATAAATATATAAACAATATTGGCCTAAATTACTTTGGTTAACTATCAAATTAATATATTACCATCTGTTTTAATTAAAGTCATCCAAAGTGATAGATGTCAGCTGTTGGCGTAGTGATATATTAGGGATTACTTATAGTAACATTTCGAGTTGTCATCCAGGAAAACTTAGCTCGTGAATGAATTATATTTTGACTTGTACAGCTCCAAGGGAGCCCATTCCGTCTACGGACAAACGTCTTATGTATTCTTTCTTGCCAGTGCTACTTGTTCTTCCACAGGACCTGCTTCGACTTCTCCTTTTGGATCTGCAGGCTGTTCGTCGTCTTCGTTGATGTGTTTCTTCATAAAATTTCTGGTTCTTCATCTATTAACTGATTTAGAGGAAAGGGCTCATCTTTTTCATTTCGTTCCGAAAACTCTCAGATTTCATCGACGTTCAGTCCAATAGACATGTATTCTGAAAGTATATTAACTTGCTATACTATAAGATATTTGTATTGGTAAATAAAGAAAATCTAAATAGTGTTTTTATATTTCATATAATAAGCAAAATAAAAAACAGGAAAAATGTGTTTCTTAAATGGTGAGGTGAGGTACAATGCACCCAATAATGGTAATTTGTTTACATAGTTTCACCTACCTTAAAGAAAGAAGTTAGGGCCCAGTACGTAGTTCACTGTGAAAGTCAAACTCCAGTTAGAATTTACGTGGGTTGGCAAAAAGAGAGGGTCACCGTGTTCTGACTATATCTTCTGGACATCCCCAATTGCTGGGAAATACATATGGACAATATAATTGATACACGAAAAATGAGAGCTCTAATGTGAAATGTTCCTTCATATGAGTATAAATATCGTTGGATCATAAATAATTGAAATAGAATCTCCACTATAGAACCCAATATTAAAGAGTTTTTGTTCCAGGGTTAATTTAAAAAATAAGTATATAATTAAATTTAACTTACAATCAATAGTAATTTCATATAAAAAAAACTATCTTGACGGTCACTATAATATAGCCCTACTATTTTCCTGAAGCACAATATCCCAGTGTCAAGGTAATCTAATTAAAAATTGGTTTATCATTAAGAACGTTAAACTATACATTCCTAGTGTATCTATTGTATTAAATTCAACTTTGTACATTCTTCTATAATCATCCTAAGCTAACACAACTTAAACTCATTAAATAAAAAAATTATATTTTGTTGATAATTTTATTACATCTAATATTTTGTTTCTACAATAAAAACAAAGAACACTAATGACTTCATTTAATCAGTGGTGCAACACAGGTAGCTTAGAGTAGCAATTCTTAACCTGTGAGCCATGAAAGTTTTTTGGGGTCCTCTATTAAATATGATATTTTCTTATTAATGAAGTCAACTATCATAAATTGTACGTTTTAGAAGAAATAATTCTATGATTGTAAGTATGTAAGTATAGTAGACTCGATTTTCTGGGGTAATGGTGGGGAGAGGAACACGGACAATATAAATCACGAATAGTATAAATAATCTCTATCTGTTTACTATCGCTATTTAATTATTTTTTTCCTTTTGTTTCTACTTATTTATATGCAAATTAAAATATTAAAACGAAGCAGTGAAATCGACTCCGAATCGAATCTGGCAGGCGAATAGCATTTAGTAATACAATTAAAACAAGGATAGACAAATTTGTGGAAAGTGTTCGACAGCAGAGGTTCATAAAATACATTTACGTAAGTTAATTACTGTTTTTTAGTTGTTTGTTATTATAATCATTAAATAAATCCACTATTTTAGAATCATTCTTAATGATTAATATGCTAGTAGAAACTAGGGGAACACGAAAGTATTTTAGGATATTTAAGCGTCCGCTAGTAATAAAAGGTTAAGAACCACTGTTTTATAGGAAATGAATTCACTTTAGGAAAAATCCAAAATGATAGTCACTGTAACCAAATGCACCCTAGCATTAATATCCACACAATTCAATATGAGTTTAACGTCATTTAGTACTCAAACGTCACTGGGGCCAAGGAGTTGATCAATGAGTAAGACTGATAAATATAAATTGACAGAGTATTGAGAATTATACTCCCAGCAGCAAGACATTAAATCATGAATTATATTTGAAGCAGCGTTTTACTACCTGTCTGAGATGTGTAGATTTTCACTAACGTAATGAGGAAGAAATCAGGAAAGGAGTATTTACAGTAAATATAGCCCAATTTGTGTGAAGGAATAGTTTAAATATCCTCAGCACATACAGCCAGGACTCGAACTCCAACATTAACGTCATTGGAAAACCAGGCAATACTATCGTGACGTTTAGTCCTCTTATCTACCGATGCAGGTCCTAGAAAATATAATCTTCGGTTTTTTGTTTATTTATGGGCAATAAAAATGTAAAAGAAAGACCCTCCCTTTACTTAATGAATCAATATTTTGGAACAGTAATTAATAATTATCCAATTTTTTTAACTAATTACTATTCAATGTATATTGTTTCTAATTCCTGGCCAGAATGATGTTAACTTGGATATTCCTACTTTCCCAAAGCCGATCATTTCACCTGTCGAATCAGGGACGCTAGTTACCCACACAAGAGCCTATCATATAGGTTATAGTATATATTTTCAATCCAGTGCACTTTATCTCGCTATGTTGTTTGTTCGTTCAAAGATGAATTAATGGTTAGGGAAGGGTTTTGGGGAAGGGAGGTTGGGGATCGGGGAAAAAATACATAGGTAGAGGTTATGGTGGGGAGAAAGAGGGTGGAGAAACGTGGGTTTGGTCTGTCCGTCGGTCTTTTGCTGGCTTGCTTCGACTCTTCAAACATTTCGTCGGTCGTATAAAATTCGCCTCACTTGACTCAGGTTTTTTCGAGGTATGGAAAAAGTGAAGGGGGAAGGGTGAAGGCGGGAGGCATTCGAGAGAAATCTGGGTGAGATTTCGCGTCACTGACTCCTACGTGTTTTTTTTTTCAGTTTAGATAAGTGAGTTTTTTTTTCTGTGGCGTTTGCATGTGGGGAATGAGTTTGAAAATTGAAGATGGGGCCCGGAGAGAGCAAAAGTATTCACTGATGTGAAAACCAAGCGGAAAGCTTTTTTCTACATTAGTCTTTCGTTCAATTGAGAGAAAACGGTAGTATAAATACATAAAACATATATAGTAAAATTGGTAAATCACATTAAAATCAACCTCATATTTAATTTAGCTTCCCATTATTTTTTTAAATTCCTCTGCATCAACTAAGGGAAATTTGTATACATAAACTTGGAACAAACAAAAAATTATTTTACTTGTATTTGTGAATAATATATATCATTTATTTTATAGCAAGAATAAAGGTGGAACTAACTTAGAAATATAATATATGAAGGTTATTTCAAAAAGAAAAAAAAAGTATTTTATTTGCAAACACATCATATAAATATACTTATTTATATGTATGTATCCAAGAAATTAGTGGAGTGAGACTTATTCTATACAATATTATATTAAATATTTTTTTAAATTAACATTAACACAAAAAATATGTATTTACAATTGGTTAAAAATTATTGGTTGAAATAATATTGGTTTGGAAATAGATAAATTTAAATATTTTTGGATCGCATTCATATTATTTAGATGACACCAATAGAAATGTTACCATATCGATCAATGTATATGTAGGCTATATATAAATAAATATTTTAGTAATAAGCTCTTTTTATTGAACTTTTCTTTTAACGTGTTTAAATAATACTGTTAAATACTTTGTAATAATCTATTAGTTTAGGTATGAACTTAAAGATTACCAACGATACTTTTTTTCGCAATATTGCAGCATCCATACTGGTTAAAGAATATAATAATTACGATAGTAGAGTAAGAAAGGATTTTTTTTTAAGGAAATATACATCTAAGATCGTGAAGGGAGATTGGGAAACAATTTTTGAAAAAAGGTGTCGGACTCCAAACCATGATTATAACTTCAATTTACCATTATTGGCAATCCGATCTATCACAAAGTGATGCATTAGACTATGCGACCACCGATGTTGGTATTTCATACTTAAGTTGAACACTATTTTAGTAATGAATATTGTAAATACTGGCTAAAGGGTTAAACAATGTTTAAAAGCATAAATAGCAGGTTTAAGACAGCCTTAAGTCTTCCAGATTTAAATATAGAAGGTGAATTTAGAGCTTTATCTCCAAATTTGATCCAGATTATTATGACAGATATAAATATATTAATGATTTGTTATCTGAAAATAAGGCTATCTTTACGTTATCTTCACAGTCGATATTCTACTCAAGCTCTATGATCAGTAAACCATGCTCCATCCATTTTTTTATCGTTACTTAAGTCTTACTAGTAGTTCTGTGAAGAGTATACCTCTCTCCATGTATGTTATTATTTTTACTTCATTTCCACAAATTGTTCGGTGAATAATGACATGGATCCCTCCATGTTCTTATCGTTATTACAGTCTTACTATTAACTCTATGGAAAGTAGACCTCTCTCCATGTTCTAATTGTAAATACAGTCTTACTAGTAATTAAGTGAGCAGTAGTCCGAGATCTCTCTATATTCTTATTGTCACCATATTCTTACTTATAGTTATGTGAACGTTAAACATTTTTCATCAATTTTTGTTATCGTTACTACAGCCTTTCTGTATTCCATACCTCCTTTGTTCTTACGTCACTACAGTTTTACTAGTGGTTCTGTGAACAACAGACTTTTCTCCATATTATTACAGTTGACTTTAGATACATTAGTAGGTAGGAACAGGACTATTTGCCTTCTATTGGTTTGTCGATCACTGTGACGTCACTATCTAATGTAACTTTAAACTGTAAGAGTTATGTGAGCATCAATCACAGACCTGCTTGTCAATTTCTTTTGGACTGTCACATGGTAACGTTGATTTAAGGGCTCTGAGGGTACCAATTCTCTGAGTGTCCTCCAGCAAGTGTCAAATAGCCTATTTGGCGCACACCTAGTGTTTAACTTGTCAAGAGCATCTGGGACTTTGGTCCTTCCTTTGGTCACACTGTGTAAGGGTGCAGAATACCATTCTCGCTTGAAATTGTCTGGAACATAATTTGTCAAGATTATAACAGAGTAAAATGTTAAGTGGTCCATTCACGTACCGAAGCTTCATTACTCGTATGCATCAGAGCCTGGCAAAGCTAGATGGCATACTTGAACGGAGAGCGAGATAGTAGTTTAATTCATCTACGGCACTATCTGCACCATATTTCACAATCCCGAAAAACAGAGAGCTATAATAAATACATCTTATATACCGAGGGTGTGATTCAGAATTAATGGCAGGTGAGTTGTCTTAGCGATAAGAAAAGAAGACTAACCTTGGAGCTACTCCCCAGTATTTATGAAATAGTGGCGATTTAACACATTAAACCTACTCGGGGCATTACATTTCTGGACATGGAACACACAAAGTGTCTTTCCACTTGAGAGGCCTGACAAGTACCAGCCAATTCGGCTGGTTTGAAGATGCTATGCCAGAACATTCAGTCTGAAATTTCATAAAAATTCAAGATCTGGAAGGAAAACAGCTGACTGCGTTCAAAGACATCCAAGATTACTACATACTTAAAGATCAAGAATTATGTAATATACTAGGCAAAGTAGCTACAGCAATATCATTGAATAAAATGAATTACCACATTAACAAACTGCAAGAAGTAAGACAATAAAGGGTCACAGGCAACGTAAGGAACAGAAACAAAGACAGAAACAGACAAGAAGATAGTAGCATACACAAGGACTAAGACGCGATAAATGATAAAGTAAGAAATAAAAAAGTACCTTCAAAATGCTAATGATAAATGCTGGATACATAATGGTAGCGGAAACCAGGAATTTTAAAAATACGAATATTCTAGGGGTATGCTGAATATTCCTGACAAGGAACGAGGGTAGAGTCCTGGTATACCAGAAATTCTTACTATAATGAGTAGGGACTTGGCTCTTATATTCCGTCAGGAATACCATGTAATAGAACCTAAAATTGGATGGTGGGATGCACCCTATGGGATCCCAGTGTCATTCTGGTATTTGAAAAATAATTGATATAATCCATGGAAAGCCCAGACCTCAATTGTTTCGAGAAGGTCACTGATAATCAGTCACCAGGTTCAACCAATGAACTAACCAAGAAATATGATCTACACAACCAGCTATACGTATAAAAATAAATAATAATGCGTAAAATTGCATCAGTAGTTAGTTAGTGTTGTATTAAAGTAGTTAGCTAGTAGTTTAAAAATCATTGTTGATAATACTAAATATCGGAAAATAAAAACAAGCAATAAAACATAATATAGAATAATATTTGGACATATAAAACAAAACAAGAAGATAGCTAGTAAGCATAAACATTTTATTAGTGCCAATAGAAACTTCTCAAGAGAAGCAAAAATCATCTAATGAAGCCAACAGGTTACTAAAAATTTCTAGGGATAAGATAATAATTCCTCACAAATCCATTAGGCTACTATAAACCTGTCAGTAAGTCATCAGGTTACTTTAAACTATTTAGGAGAAGCTACAAACATCTTGGGAGAGGTTACAATATTTTATTGGTCTGCTACAAGCTTTTCATATAGTAACCATGCAACCTCAAACTCATTGGGTGAAGCCTATTCTTAGCAAGTTATCTTGATACAACAAACTTATTGGGTGAAGCTTTATATTCTCTGGAAATAATCAGGCTACTATAAGCTTATTGGAAGAAGATGCACAATTCTTAATAGAAGTTTCAAACTTATTAGTAAGATCTACAAACAGCCCAGGAAGCCAAAATTAACTGAAAACCTATTTGTAGAAACTATAAACTTCTCAGGAAACCATAATATTACTACAAGCCTCTAGGGAGAGATCCAGCTAACAATGAATTCCTGTTAAACTTGTACGAGCATAGCTCTGAATATGCCATATGTAATTAGTTCCAGGCAAATCCCGAGAATTCAAACCGTCTTTAATTGTTGATCTCTAACCATCAACTGAGCCCGCTTGTGAATTTTTGCACCAAACATTCATCCGTTAGGGTGTGACTTAGAGGTTCCTCTTAAAACTTCATGCACTATATATTGGTTTGACAGAACTCATTAGTATTAATTTTAAAGGATTCATATTCAAAGATACAATCATCATGTAGAGTGAATACCCAGACATCTTGTTTAGCGTGGTAGGTTAGAGTGAAATACTCCCTAAAAGTTTTCTTGATTTAGAGGCGAGGTGTGTCTACTGGATCCACAGTATAAAAGCAATTAACATTCACTTTGGCTGATGAATTCTTACAGTTTTTGACGGCAAGTACATTGTGTGGCTCTCAAACTGTTTCTTGATGCTAATTGACATCCATCTGGAGGGCATATCCACGGTAGAGCTAATGTTGGTTTATAAGGGGATATCCAAGCATATTTAAACCACCAATTCGTTTATTTGAAGGTATTTATATAGAATTCCCATACTTACAATTATTATTATTACTATGAAGTAAGATTTGTAGAATAATTAGAAACTTCTTTTCTATATCTGTTTCAGAGTCTATTAACAAAATAATATACTTTTTCATACACCCTGTACCAAAGTAAAAATAATGGTAAAATGCCTGCAGAGTATAAGGTCGGGTCCTGTTGGGACCCCCAGTAAAACAAGCTAGTTTAAATCCTCCTCGAATAACCATAACCTGTCAGATCAACACGTTAATTTACAGGAATTAACCTATAGTGAATTGTTGCTAATTAAATAACTGAGACACTATATTTCACTTCAAGATGGACAGGTGTTTAATGCTTAGATCAAGCTAATGCCCCGACTGGTTCATACCTCGATGTACTGATAGTGGGACAAACTGACGAAGACGAACTGATTCAAAGATTAGCTACTCTTTCTTAAAATCTGGGTACAGAGCTTAGGAAATTTTTGTTTTACCTGTAACTGGTATGACTCTCTCTAAGAAACATTGATGAAGCATATATACGACCCATAACATCATATTATATTACCCAAGGAGTATAGTATAAGAGGCTTTTTAACATTTTAGTTTCATTGGAAGGTATCTAGGCAGTTATGATAGATGAATCACATACAAATAACTCGATAAAAGTAAATTTCAGTCTCAAATGTGAATACAGGCATCCATTTCAACTATATATTTTACAATATATATGGTCCAGCAGTTCTTGTATGAATTGTACGAAAATAATATTATTTTATATTTTCTTCTCAAATTGAGAGCATTTTCTCTAAAATTTTGGGTGTATGTACGGTGGTAGGACCTAAAGTCTCAGCTTCCATAATAGGTTATAGTGTTTAAATAACTGACGTTATAGCCAGTCATAAAATCTTGATCAATGTGCAAACCGGAAAAGGAAATAAGCCCGCCTATTTGAAGACTGTATCATCCTATCTGTAATTCAAGGATGTTTTAAAAGTCAATTATATCCCACATTCCTTTAAAATGGCGTGTATAAGATGTTTTGAAAAGCATAAATTCATCTCTATTAATGTGTAAAGTTCGAAATATAATAGGAGTTAAACATAAAAAGACTGTAGAAGATATTAAAAATGAAAAATAATCTTGTGATTGTGCCTGTACATGTCTGTACCATAAAATGGAGTATACAAGTCCATCTTTTTATGGTAAAGCTACAAGATCCAGATACGTATCACATCTTTGCAATCAAAAGCTTATTCTGATTTTAAAAAACCAACTGACAAATGCTGATTCCTTTGCGATTGGTGTTTAACCTCACTTCTAACTGAAGAAATTATTCAAACATAAAGATGCATGTATAAAATTTGGTGTTTCAAGAAGAGCGGTCCCTCAAGTAAAGGATAGACTATTAATATTTAAAAAGTTTAAACAACAGGAAATCACCAGGTTAATAATAAACGAGGATCTGTAATGTTAATAATTACCTACAAGAAATGCGTATATGATACGAAAAGTTCCTACGCTGAGAACGTGCATATAAGTATATGGCTTACTCTGTAGGTATGTATATAAACGTAATTTGGACGATAATCTCTCTGACTATCGGAATTTCACGAACAAGTATTGTAACGATCTATTTATTGATTTGTTGCCAATAATGGAGAGCTCAAAGTTCAAATCTGAGTCAGATGTAGTGAGGATGTTTTTCCAAATTCGTTTGCCACTCTACAACCAAGCAAATCAGGGTACACTTCTTAAAATATAACCTTATTAATACCTAAAAGCATTAACGTAATTAGTGCATTAGCGTATAACCCGAATGGTTACTAAACCGAGGTGATAAAATATCGAGTTAGTTTTAAATATAGCGAATCATGAGCTAGACTACTAAATTTCTGTCGTTTTGAAAAAAAAAAACTCTGAGCCAGGCTCAAGTAAATGCTCATCATACAGCTTCTCATTGCCATATATGTGAAGAATCTTTCAATAATGACGATATTAGAGCTATGGATAGCTTTCACTTGACAAGGATTTATCAGGTAAGTTTCCTTGAGACGTGTAATCTTTGTTTTAATAGAACAAGCCATCTATCTGTGAAGAACAATAATGCCCGATATTTCAGCTCTTGTTGTACATCTCTATAGAAACGTGTATCGTGACTTGAACATGACAAGTTTTAAATCTTAAGTAATTGCCATCCAAACGAAGAATGAATCAAACTGGTCCGCCGTATAGGAGTGTTCTACTAATGTTGTTATGAATTGGGGGAAAGTCACACCACATTTTCTAGGACAACTTTTATATGTTAGGGGTACAAGAGAAAAAGGAAGTGAATCACATTACACATGGAAAGTCACATTAACATATTATCCAGGAAAACAACTTTTATATGTCAAGGGGAAAAAGGGAATAAGAAGGAAAGTCACATTACAAACATTTTTGAGGAAATCATTTATATTTCAAACTCCATAGGCTATAACAAGCTGTGCTCGGTTATGATAGGCTATGATCGATCATGTTCAAAAAGGTTTATAAAAGTCCAGACAGGGTTGACATGTTGTTGATTCTTGAATGTTTCGTGAATGTTAATGAGTGTTATAGAATAGTCTAGAACTTTCTTAAAACGCTATACATACCAATTTTTACCATTAGATGGCACATAATGAACGTTATTAAGATATAAATATAAATTTGGGTATTCTTAACTTAAAAACAATATATTTATATATTCACAAACACCTATAATACTACCTCATTGTTTAACTTGTTTAGTGATTTTATATCCAAGTGTGTGATATTTTAGGTATAAATAATTATCATTTTGTTCACGCATTCTTATTATTCACAGATGAATAGTGTTTATAAATTCATATCAAATATTTTACAGGCATAAACTGTTATTGAAATATTTCGTATAATTCTAATTTTTTAATTAATTATTAGAGTGTCTTCAGCCGTTCAATATTTAGAAGATATAGTATTGAGTATCTTAAATTAAATGTGTATCCATTTTTTGAGATACTACATATTTGATTGAAATGGCCTATCAATGTAAGAATTGCTTGAAATCACCTACTAGGCTCACCAACCTGGCACGTCATATACGTTTACAACATGGGGGTGGGCTTAAAAGTGTGTTGAGTGTGAACACGTGTTTAATCGGGGTGACAATTTTGAGCTACATGTTGCCTCACATAGTCTAGACATGAAGTCATTCGAGTGTGATAAATGCAGTAAAATATTTTCACGGTGTGATAATCTATTACGACACAAGCTAATGATCTGTACCACAACTGAAGCAGCATCAGTGGGGAATAATGTCATTGTGTCAAAACCAAGATATTCAAGAGAGCCTGAATCTAGTTGTAATCTCAACGCCATTGAATATTACCACGCAAGCTATATTTAAGAAGTTTTGAATGGGGTCGTCGAAATCATCAGGATTTTTCCCTTGGAAGACTCGCTATTTTTAGTCTTCATTAACAAATTGAAAACAAGTAATTGGAAGAAACGCTTGCCCGAAATTTTAGAGTGGTAGGTAATTTAAAAGATATACATCTGCTTGTGTAGAGTAATCTCATGCTGTAGGGAAGAAGGAAGAAACAATCACCAATTACTTTCGTAGTGATTACATCGTGACTCAAAATCTTGAGGATTAAAATTATAATATTGGGGGTACGTGCACCTACCTCCACTTTCCACCACAAAGGAAGTGATTGGTAGAGAGATTGTGAAATATTTATTATTTAAACTATCAAACTATTCCTTTGGCGGTTTCTAGTTATATTCCAGTACCAGAGGAGCTAAGAAATAAGAATGCTCTCATCAATATAATAAATGCTGATATTAAATTCTTTCTTTGGTCTGTGCTAACCTTTATTTACCATTATACTAATTATGTTTATCTTGTGAGCAAGTATATATCACTTGAAGACAGAATAAATTTGGTTGGTATTGAGAATCCTGTTCTAATACCTCAAATGAAAATCATTAAAATCAATATATTTTAGATTTGGTATATTTTTACTAAGAGGGAATATTTATTTTAAGACTAACCAAGGATAGTCGTGAAAAACATGTAGATTTTTTTTTCTTTCGAATGAAAGTGGTGGACATTATTGTCTTATTAAAAATCCTAGTAGATTACAAAGTTCACTAAGAATGAAGAATCATATTATTGCAAACAATATTTGAATAAATTTTCAAAGAAAAATTCCAAGGATGGGCATAGTGGGTGGTGTGCCGATTTCTTGGTTCATAAGTTAAATATGCCTGATGAGAAGAATAAAACCTTGAAATTTTCATCAAATAAACAAATTCCACAAGTTCCATATGCCATCTATTAATACATGTAATGTTTTAGTATAAAAATCTCAGGGTGTTCACCTAACCAAAATCAATAATCGACTATTAAAATTACAACGTATACACCATCGGGATATGCATATGTAGTTGTCAATCTCTACGGGAGTTGTGTGAATCCACCTGTTGTTTATAGTGGTGAAAATGTAGCGTAACTCTTTCTCCATAAACTTTTTGAAATAGAAATCATGAACCTTTAGATGAATAAAAATGTTGCACCCTATACGCATCAATCCTGAATAATTAATTTAATTTATTTCAGCTAACATATGTAGTATCTGAAAGAGAGAGCTATGTCAAGACCGAGTTTGTGACAACTGTCATCTCATTAGTGCTTATAGAGATGTCTCTCATAGTCAGTATAACAATCAGCATCAATATATTAGGAGAATACCCATCATATTATAATATTAAATTGAAACTCCTCTAATCCGGAGAAGAATGGTAAACTCACGGATCGAAGAATGTCGTGCATCCCAAACAATAAAGATATATATATCTCATTAAATCTAAGCCATTTACAATTTATAGACTCTTTTCAGATTTTGACAACATGTCTTGAAAAATTTGTGTAGAATTTTTTGCAAACTGTTAAAATTCAATTTAAAACTCTTCGCGAAAACATCCGTGCTGAGAAAATCAATATTATTTTAATAAAAGGTGTGTTCCTTTTATGACTATATGGGATTGCAGTAGCGAAAGGAAAGATGGTTGACTACCATCACAATCTACTTTCTATAGTGAGATAACATAATACAATTTTTCAGAAAGTGACCACGTTAATGCTAAAACTGTGCTGAAAAAGTTTGAAGTTAAAACTAAGGAAGAATATCAAAATATATATGTTTTAAGTGATATTCTAACTGTAGTGTCCATCTTAGAAAGATTTATTACTCTATGTTTTAGGAAGAACAAACAAGAATGTCTACATTTTTGAGAAAACCCTGGGTTATCATCGGTAGCTTTTTTTAAAATGACTAAGCTGGGTTGGATCGGCTAACAGAAATTAAAATGAATTTATTTATTTAAAAATGATTACGTGGTTGGGTTTCTATTATTTGAAATAGACTGTCTGAGGCAAGCAATACTGGCATGAATGATTTCATCTCTGTAAACGAGGTAAAGTAAATTACACACTCGGATCGTAATAATTTTTATGGGACTGCATTGTCTAAGTATCTCTCACAGTGTGATTTGAGGTTGTTAAACCCGGCCGAAATATAAAAGTTCATTTTTAAACTTGCTGATGATAGTCATGTGGGTTATATTTTAAATGTACGATGAATACAGTGAATCTATGCTTGCTCCCTAATTATCCATAACTTTACGGATATGTCATTACTTTTCTTTAAGTATCAACAATAAAAGCTGTTTTCTCCAATCGGTGGTAAAATGGAAAATAGTATACACAGATTACAAAGTAAACAAAATTACGTGGTGCACTACAGAAATTAAAATTGGTATATGTTTTTGGGTATAATCTTGAATTTTTTTTAAAAAGAAATCAGTAAAAGTGTTTGATAAATACTCTTCAATCTTATGAAAAAGTCTTTATTCAGTAAATCAATGGAGAATCAAAGAAATTGTGAAATGTTCAACTTTTAAACAATGATTAAAAGTTGAAAAAAGTAATTGCTTCCCCAGCATGAATTGCTTACACAATCCTCGTGGAGGGTTAAGTTTGGATTCACATGAATAAAATAAACTGGCTTTTCAATAGGCCGTTCTATTCAGTTTGCTTAATATAGTTCATATTTGATTTGGTGAGAGATAATAAATGATTAAATCATATTTTTTCTATTTTTGTATCAATTCCCTTCTTATTTGATATTAACCTTAGTCTTCTATGAAACCCGCCTCGGTGGCATAGTTGGCTAACGCACTGGTCGTGTTGGGCTTGACTGCTGAGGACGGGGAGATCGAGGTTCGAATCTCGGTCGGGTGAAATGGGGGTGGTTTTTCCTAAATGGTTTTCCACTCTCTATCCACGCAAATGCGGGTTCACTTCCTCTAATTCAACCTTCCCAATTCCTAATCCCTTAGCGTAATTAGTACTTAAAGCGTATAACCCGAATGGGTAGTAAGACGCGGTGCTAAATATATCTTCTATGAAGACATGTTTCGGTCTTATAAATAGATGTAACACCATATTAAAGTATTATTTATAATAAATATGATATCCTTTTAAATCCATAATATCAGAAATTTATTGAAATTTTTAAGGTGTTATATATAAAAATGTATCCGACAAAAAGATCTTATATTTAACACTTCCAAATTTTCACAAACTTTCTGATAATATGTATTTAAATGAATATCATTTTTATCATAAATAAGGCATGAGGGTGGTGTTAAATTTATATTTATATATATAACACGGAAACATGTAGTCATAGAAGACTAAGGCTAATATCAAATAAGGATAAGAGATTAAAATAAAATTTCATTAGATATAATATTTGACGATTTATGCAGTTTCTACCATTTTGGAGAATGTACAATTTTCATTTTCATTATGTTCAAGAAAAATATAAACAATGTGCGAAGCTTCTATTCACAAACACAAACTCCCTCCGTTATGAACTTGATACCGCCTACACTACTACCTCTTCTCTACGACCATGTAAAAACTAAAAGGTGGGTGGGTGAAATCAACGGAAATATTAAAAGGCAAAGCATTGTAAAGATTTAAATAACCAAATGAATGGTTTTTCAAAATCAATAACAAGAACGATAATTTACATGGCCTTAAAGGTCAAACGGAGATTTGTTGGAAATCAATTAAATCATAACTTTTTCATTATTTGCGCAATATGTTTACGAGTATGTTACTAAACAAGTACAGTCAACTGGGACAGCCTTGAAGAGACAGAACATACTCTTATATTTAATTTATTACAAATTAATAATCATTATTTATCGAATAAGATACTTATGTCATGATTAAAGTAAGACCTTAATGGATAACTTTAAATTATTACAAAGAGTGTCTGATTCACTCCATGAATATAGACTTTAAAATTTAAATTTTAATATCACTAAAATATTTCAAGTAACACGAGAGTTTGTCTTACAGAATTTAAGTCAAACTCTCTTGGGACTATTAGATATCGACACAAAAAAGAGACGTAAACAAGAACCCTACTTGTTATTAATTGGTTGTAGAATACTATAAGCATTGCATAGTTATGAAACCAGTCATTTCTAGAAAAAGATTTGGAAAAATATAAAAGTCTAGTAAAGTATGTTATATTTAATTTATCAACCAGCAAGAGTTACGTTACTTTAATATAAATATATATAGATATCACATTATGATAAAAAAAAAAGCAATACTAAAAAAGGTGAAATTACTATATCTGATAGCGTCAATTTCAAGACAATTTACATTCAATACGTCAGATATCAAATTAATTACTAATTGTGGTCATATAAAATTTTAATTGACATGACAGGCGGAAACGCCCAAATAATGACAGTAAATAATGAATGTTTCATATGAAAGTATACGTCAAATCAATTAGCATTTAGGTTATCAAAATTATGGTGCCTATTCTGGATAATACAAAATATTACGTCAATTTAGAGTTCAAATATAAACACGCCATAGTATATGTCCGTATAATATTACGTATAACAGTTTATCCTAATTTTTTCCAAGAGCGGGAAAGAAATTCTCCTGAAGCGTCGAGATCAAATAGTCCATTTTGTATACAGACTCGTTGATATATAGATAGACTCGTATCTAGGGAAGGATGGTGGGGAATTTGAACACTTGGTCGATGACGTCACTTCGACCATCATGAAGCTAGCATGAAATCACGTAGACCATCGACCAGCTGGTGGAATTGGGTTACGCGGGGATGATCACGCACGCCCGTTGTTAACATCTACCCTTTAGACCTCTTCAATCGAGACGTCTTCAGTCCCACAATATTTCGAGGGTAGAGGACGTTTCGTCTGCCAGAGGGCGGGATTGTCGCCGTCCACTGTTCGAGGGAAATCTTGGCTGGCCCATTTTTGCTTAACTTCAACCAGGACGGTCAGAACATCAGCTGCGGGCTTACCATACCTCGCTCGGTACACTTGTCTAACCAGGACACGACGTGTGTAGGCCCGACATGGAGGTTGTTCTAGCCAGAATATACATATGGTAAGTACATGAACAGTTTTAGATTGCAGGGAGTTTATTCATGTTTTATATGGTTTAATATTGTTCTTGATATAGATAGAAGCTAGTGTGAACTACAATAGAGAAGAATATCATTTCAGAAATATTATTAGTCTATGAGTGGGTAGTCTGAATCCAATAGAGAGTTTATGGGTGAAGATTAACATGGGGATTGGTAGTATATTGTAACCCAATGTTATGAACTGAAAAAAAGAGATGAAAAAATTGGAAGCCATGGGATCATTGCTGGATACCCATGAAGGATGACGTCTGAAAATGCCAGGAACAACGATTCCGGAAGTTAAAAAGAGACTGATGGCCTCCCCATACAAGTCCTTTTTTAAACCATCGCAGGAGATGTGGGCTTCCACAAACACATGTCAACGAAAAGCAAAAAAAGCAAAGCTGCATGCATATCGTGTTACTGATACGCAAGAATTGAAACCACTCGACAAACAGAAGAGACTCAATTACAGTTATTGGTTCCAGCAGTTTATCAATGCATACCCGGGAATATTGTAGTACTAAACGTGGTTTTACAACTATGCGTGGTTCCACCTAAGTGGGTACGTCAATTCCCAGAATACGCGTATGTGGGCTAGTAACAATCATCACATATTGCATGAGACACCTCTTCATGAGGAAAAAGTTGGAGTGTGACGTGCATTGTCGTGGCACGGCAATATTAAGCCCATCTTCTTCCATACAATGGTGGATACCACAGTTTACATGGATATCTTTCATGTGTTTGTGAAGCAGTTGACGACTAAGAACTCCGTACTGGCTATTTTCAGCAGGATGGTGCCACCTGCCACACCTCCAAAATCACCATGTCTGAAATTGTTTCCTTCTTTGAAGATCGTGTCATTTCTAAGCGGCTTTGGCCCCCAAGGTCGCCTTATCTTACTCCACCAGATTTATTCCTGTGGAGCATGGTGAAAAAGAAAGTGTAGCGCAACAAACCACGTATTCGCATGGAACTTCAAGAACATTTTTAGCGGGAAATTGCGGCTGTGACTCTCGGTGTAATGGTGAATACATTAAATAACATGGAGAGGTGTGTGCAGGCATTTATTTATGCCTATGCCACCCATTTTCAACAATTGTTATGAGATAATCATGGTTCTCACATACCGAGGTATGCCCGTTGAAAATTTCACTAAATTACATCCAATATTTTGAAAGTTATAAAGGAAGCACGGGGTCCAAGAGCGAGTGAAACATCCTGTATTATCTTTAATAAAACTACTTTGATAAAAAATAAGTATGATATGAGTGGTGAATGTGGGACGTTGACAATCTTTATTCAATTCAAAAGGACAGTCTCGAGGGTAAAAGGTGGGTAATGGTGTACTGAGATTAGCTCTAAAAAAATGCCAAATATAAAAATATTTTAAACAGGATTGTCTTACAATAAACTAATATGTCTAGGATAAGAAGTAATAAATATCCTCGGTACAGTATCCGTTGAATAAACGTAAACTCTCACCTGGGTATTACAAAACGTTATATCTTAGTACTCTTGCATCCGGTATATATATAAAGTATTTACTGATTGAGGTGTATGTATATACGTTAAAATCTTTATATCTATATACTATCGTTGTAGTAAACATTTTAATGTGTACAAAGCTTTAATGTTTTTGAATGTCATAGCTTGATTCCATCATGTGAATCCACATGGTTTATAAATTTTAAGTATATTAGCTATAATTTATTTTAACCGTGAGGTGACATTACTCCTCTCTATCTCCTGGGTATCGTTTTATAAACGGCTAAACGAGTGACATAAAATATCGTTAACCCTCTTTTCCTCAAAACAATAAATGTTTAAAGGCTAATGTCCTCACCAAATATTGAAAAATATCCTTTGAAGATGAAATATCGATGACGAATAAACGTTAGTCTCAGGGTAGGTATTATCCCTTGCCAATTTTTAGAATGAGGCCTTGTAAGATAAAAGACAAGTCCTGTCAGGTTTATAGCTGTAAAGAGAGATATAAATAGTAAAAACCAAAACCCATGGTCAATAAGGATGGAAGGAGGGCTTATAAGTAGTGGTTGGATCTTGTTTTGGTAGGGAGGTATGTGAGGGTGTCAAGGATGAACTATTATTGGCTGTAAGCCTTGCTAGACACCCATTGTCAGGGGTGTCGTGTGGGGTGGGGGTTGGGGGTGTCAACCCATACCCCCAATGTTGGCTAAAGGCTTGAAAGTTGGAAATTTTGAGAGATTTGAAATATGTAGTAGGGAAACTCTAGGATTATTATGTACCCCATTATTTTTATTATGAAAGTCCATAACCACATGTATGTACAGACAAACTTATAATTCTTCAACTATTTATCCGTACTGTACAAAAAATTCCAACTTCAAAAATCATCAAACATTTAAATGAGATTCCTTGTTTAGTAGATTGTAGCAATTTTAGTTAATCAAGTAGTCTAGTAGCGCCGTTGTTATTAGGCAGAAACAACGGCCGGTTAGTGTATGCCGAATGTGGTATGTAAACGAATCATAAGGGAACAATAGCTGCCCAGTAGCAAAATTTCACTCAGCCAGCAAAGCATGAAGTGGCAGCATTGTCAGCGAATGTTTTATTTATGGATTCATGTTTTTAGTTGTGACTTTTGTGGCTGCTAGACTGTCACAGTTTTGTGATTCAAATTATAATATGTTGTACAGCCAATGGCTTATTTAGGGCTTTATTACATTTTGAAAGCATAAATGCAGTGAATGTTAAGCAACATTTTATTATTTTCTTATCGAAACCTCTGACTGATGAAATGAGGACATTAATGTTGGTGTTTATTTTTGACTCCTGAAATAAACACTAATTTTTCTAGCAAGTATCCATACTAGTTTGAATAGAAATTGTGTATCTTACTTAATTGTTTATTAAAATAGGCTTTCATGAAAGCAATTTAAATAGTCTCAAATTAATAATGAAGGAAAATGAGTAATAAGGCTGTGTTACATTGTTACAACTCTTATAATTTTGCATTTGATTAAGTAGAATACACTAAACCAAACATTAAGTTTTCTCACACTTTAAAATTTTCAAATTTGGGATACATTTTTTAATTCGTTATTTAGTGTTCGATTTTCATAAAATTTCGTATAACCATGTTGTTTAGTGTGCTGATCTCGAACTTTCTATAAGATATTTAATAAAATGACAGGGGAAGACCCATAACCCTCACGTGTTAAATTAAATTATGCTTTGAATAGTTTATTGCCATACCAGCCTAAATATTTTAGGGAAACTTCCATGAGGTTATGAAGCAGGACAATGATAGAAAGGTATCAAAATATTGTAGAAATATAAAATAAGTTGTGGTCATAAACAACAAAATGTTGGAAACCACTGTAGTAAGGTTGGTAAAATGTTTAAATTTAAATACACGATTTGAACAATATCTACAAATCTAAATAAATATATTTAGGTTCAATTAGATACTTAGCTCAGATGCAGGTAAACTGAAATAAATAATAATTCAAGTTGCACTGCAAGAGCCATGTAGCTTTAAAACTCCAGTATGAGCAAATAAACAAGGCTTTTGCCGAGGGGAAGGGAGCTGTGTGCCTCAAGCCAACACCGAAATTTTATGAATAAAATGGCCTGATTTATGGCTTAAACAATATAAAAATTAAGATACAAGTACAAATTACGTGGCTGTGTTACCATAAAAAGCACTTGAGAGAGCTTCTAGAGGTATTTAATATTAATAGTTTTTTATAGCCTTCGGCAGCTGGGGTGTTATGGTGCCAAATAATCACATTAGATATTCTTCTACATGTGTTTAAAATTCAGAATTTTTCCTAGCCTTCGGCAGTTATGATGTGATAATGTAGATAAAAACACTTCATATAGCTTCTAGAGGTGATTAATATTTTTAAAAAAATTCCTAGCCTTCATCAGTTAGGGGATAATGGTGCCATATAAAACATTTCAGATAGCTTCTAGAACTATTTATCAATTCGAATTATTTCTAGCTTCCGGAAGTTAAGGGATGTACCCACCAAACCCCCCCTGAAATTATTGGCTGGCAACGGCCTGACAAATAAATAAATACATTTAAAATAGAGTTGCCTAAAAGTTCTGTTCAAGGCTTGATTATCCCCCCAAATTTATAATAACTGGAAGCCGCCTCTTGGCCACCTCCTCCCTCCCCCCACGTTCACAACATTGCTCTTATTGTACTCTCCTTTGATACTTGGGAATTTTTCTAGTTTCAAAATGCGTAGAGTTAGTAAAAACACTGGTTCACCCCACCCCCAAATATATTTCGTGCAACGCACTTGATAATTTGTAAGGTTTGATAGATACTCATTAGGTGTAAGGCTTAGAAGGTACCACCAGAGACACACCATTTTTAATCTGGTCATTGGATGTAAGGCTTAGGATGGAATCGGCCATCGTGACTCCACCATCTTGTATCTGAAATCTTGGGGATGAGACTAGGGACCCATTGGATATAGGGATTAGAGGAGAGAGGGCGAGACCTAACGCTCATTGGCTGCAAAGTTTAAGGGGAAAGAGGAGAAGCTTGCAGCTATTTGGCTGCAGGGTTAGGGAGGGGGTGCCGACTGAGTAGTGTGTAGACGTGGCAACACCACCTGACTAGGTGGGCTGTAGATTTGGCAACATCCCCTCAAAGACTGTGCCAGAATCCTTCTTTTTACCCTACAAATTGATTATCCTGAATAAATTTAATGGCACGTCAATGATAATAATATGACTTTTTACTAATTAAATATTACATTTAGGACCTAAATCTCTAAAAAATATTGTTACTGATCTATTTATTTCTCTCAGTGTAGAGGATAAATGTTATTTTTATATAAAAAAGAGTGCCAACCTCGCCTATTATTAAACTGTCAATTATAATTAATATGTGTGTACATTAAATTAATTATGGTTTATTTATATATATTATTTCAGAATTAAATAAATATATTATCTCAGAATTAATTAAAATTAATTATTGAAATATATATATATATATACAATTATATATATAATTGACGGTGATAGTTGGTGATGGTGAACGGTAACGGGAGTAGGATATGGTAGCTCAAATTCAGTAAGGAAGATCAATTTTGACCTTATAAGGGAAGTGATCCTCTTCATAATCCCGGAGGATAAGTGTTATTCTTATAGGAGTAAAGTGTCCTAGAATTATCATTTTAACCACTACTGCATAACTCGTTTATGGGTGTAGAAGAGGGTTCTGTAGACATACGCATGTTGGTGATCAAATTTTTTTTTAAACGAACCATTTTACATAAGCCAACAAATATACTTATTTTGGAATTAAACACTCTAAGCTAGGTTAGTAATTTTTACAGAGGTTCATATTTAATATTTCAGATTTTTTTGGCGTGTTTAGATGATAATAGTCAACTATTTTAAAATAAAATTGATCTTATGGATTGAGTGTAGAGTTTTATCGCTAGATGTCACCGATAACATCTCCAACTACTTAATAGCATCAACTATTGCAAGTGGGTTGGGAAAAGAGGGGAAGCGAGACAATTTGTGAATAGAAGAAAAAGAATAGCTCATTCTTTTCTCAACATTGTTGGGGGCGGGGGGGTGAGGGGGGACTGTAACCTATACAGCAAAACTGCCTCTAAAGAACCTTCACTAACCATTAAACTATTAACTAAATTTTAATGTATGTATTTATATGACAACGTACGAACTCTGTGGATACCACATTTTATAAACGCTGTCAATGTTGATCGATTGAAGCTAAATATCATTACTTTTATCAATATTAGCTAGACTACAGATATTTATTTATATTGAATAAAAAGGTTATTTGAAGATTAAATAGTATCTAGAATGTGTGCCTGCTTGTTACAACGCACAATGTTGCACCTTGACCTTTTCATAGCCAAGTCTAAAAGTAATTGCATCTTTCTTTCAATGAAATAACAACACAGCTCATTAATTCTCAGATTTTTTTTTATAGTTGAACTCGATATAAAAGGTTGAAAATTATTTATGTTGTTATTTGTTTGTCTTCGATTGCAAATAGCTAAACGAATAGGATACATACTTCTTCTGATGTAGTTATGTTAGTTAAATTAATAGTGGTTCAGGTGACATTCTCTCGAAAATATATCCAGTTAGGAAGGTTGAAAAAAGGGGTCTATAGGAAGAAAAAAGAGAGAGCTAAAAATACAACTTCATTTAGCTGGTGATTGAATTTTTGTAGTTGCATTCCTGAAGCAAAAAATAGTTTTTCTTCTAAAGTCACCTCTCACAAAGATCAAACATTTTCTATATGCAAACAGTTCTTAGCAGATTCCTGCAAGCTTCACACTTAATTCACCAAATGTGCCTAAAAAAAAGGTAGGCTGGTAATAAAAACATTTAATATTTTACATTTTAAAATTATTTTATCACAAAATTTAAAATAATTAGCATATTGGAAAATAATATAGTCTTTCTTATAGATATTAAATTAACTACTTCGTTGTGTGTTAATGAACTATATATAATATATATTAGCCTATATATATTTAAAATATTTTTATACATATAATATATATATTTTTATATATATAATATGTAAATATATAATATACTTTATTATATAAATATATTATGATATGTAAATATATATAATTATATATTTTATAATAAATATATATATATTTTATAAATATATATATATATTTTATAAATATATATATATAAAATTATAATGATTCCAATCGATTCTTAACAGGGAAAATTCCTGTGATGGATGTTTGTACCGAAACTTGTTACCACAACATAAGCCTTCTGGTCTTCATGAGACAATAGGTCTATATCACCCAACCATTTCCTTACCCGAGTAGCTATTCTGATTATATCTCGAACTTGTTTATAGTATAATTTAAAATTAAATAAAAATAATTCTAAATACATTTCAGGAGCCAATAGTTCATTTCACAACCAGTGGTGTATATGTGCACATTACAATTATTTATAAATCATTAATGTAACTAACGTTTAATTTTGGTGATTAATACTTGCATCTATAGGCGAATATAAATAAATAATCTCTACGCCATAGAATATAATTATTTTATCTATAAAACAACAACTATTATAAATTAGCTGACAATTTTTTATTTATTATTTGCTCATATGTTCGGGCTGTAGTCGTTTAATTATATTAATTACTTAGTAATGAGGATGCTAGAATTTGAAGTGAATATCCAAATTCGTGTGGAGTGAAAGTGAAGAATTATTTATGGAAAAAACACCCTCAGTATACCCGGCTGAGATTCGAAACCAGACTTCTTCCTCACTCGAGAAACATTACCTTACGAGACTTATCAGTTATATCTAGTCCGCCTGCCTACCTGTGCAGGGTGTCTTCATTTAAATGCAAGTAGATATCATTAAACACCACTTGAATACATTTAAAATAATTATGAAGTATAGCTACCTTAAATTGATCATTGTTCTATTTTGTGAAACCTTCCTTAAGCTTTCGTCTGTCTCTTGTCACCTTCTTCTTGTTTATTCTGTTGTTCATTACACATTTAAACCACTTGGTTACTGGAAACGTACTGGTTTTGGTTTTAACCACTGGTTAATAAAGAACAATTTTCGATGCCAGGTTATTGAACGGTTATTAACTAATAACTGAAATCCTTTGTTAAACATAACAAGTTAACAAGTTTGCATTACAATTACAACCGATCCACAAAGAACAATGTCTGATGGAAGTGTTTGGTTTCACGTGGAAGCAAATAATGTCCAGTTCGACTGACTCGAACTCAGTTAGTGACTGGCCAAAAGTTAAAGTATATAGAAAGTGAATAATCGCTTAACCGTGGTCCCGCCAGCTTGGAAGCCAGAGAGCATGACCACGGGACCTGCCCCCTAGCACCACACACGGTGGGTTCATAGTTCAAGAACGCGTGTGGTAGTTGAGTATGATGCCATACTTCATATATAACCCAGGTACAAAAAATAGAGCTAAACAATACTGTTATAACTCGGATAGTACAATACATAGCTGATACCATAGCAATATTAGCTAGAAGTAAACATTTGCATAGATACATATATATATATATATATAGAGAGAGAGAGAGAGAGAGAGAGAGAGAGAGAAATAATACAATCGTCAATGTATATAGAAGGATAAAATCTTGAATGGACGAGAGTAGGTCTACTCCGACTAGTTAAAAAATACGATAATATTAAGCCATAATATCTATTAATTTGTAAGGTGTTTAGTCTGAATTAGGATTCTGAAAGTAATAATATTAACGATGATAACAAACATACACATATACGTATCCAAAGGTCATAACCTCTGTTATATCCGGTATAAACAATAATGTGGTTATATAGTATTACAACGCGTATATATTATATGTATAGTTTTACACTAATAAACATTTTATGTATCATTATATGTAAAAGACAAACAAGCAATTGTAGAATATTATTAAGCTAATGAAATCCTTCTAACAATGTTTTTATCATATAGGTAACCATACCATTACTAAACTAATGAAATCTTTTCAACATTCATTTTATAATATAATTATGAGATGCATTAGGGATGGTCACAACTCTTGTTCATAAATATAATAAGATGGAGGGGTCATAAAATATACGAATCAACACTTATGTTAACCATATGTAAACCCTTACTATTATAATACAATCTTTAGTATAATATACTTAATATCGACACTAAGATGCAGATGAAATAAACTAATTTATTATTATCATCAGAGTACATGTCAAAGATGCCATGGCAGGTGAAGGCTTATAAATAGGCTAACAGCAACAGCAACAACAACTATAAAACCTATCTCAACGGTGTTACCTCAAGAGGACATAGTTGGAGTTGTGAAACGAGCGTGGCGCAAAGGTAGTCCACTTTTAGCATCTACTAATTTAACCGTTAAATCGCTCAAAAATGTGATCTGACCAGCGAAAATTCAATTTACCCGCAATACCTCTGGCCTTAACACTAATTTGCTGGATATTTTATTAACTACCTGACGACCTTCCTTATAAGGAATCGGATATCTGTCTTTGTGTTTACCAACGGAAGCTTGTGCCCGTCTTAACTGTTTAATAGCTTTAGTCCCCATGTGGAGGGAGATACCTTCTGTTCTTTCTTTTTCACGACTAGTGAAAAACCATTTAAGATTCAGGGGTGTCAAAAATATACGGTCCAGTAACAGTTCTGCTGGAGAATATTTATGACTACTATTTAAGGCATCATTAAAGGCATTTTGTAGCTAGTGTAAAATGGAATCCCATTCTCTATTGTGGAGATTATGGTTATTTATGAGTGCAGATTTGAGATTTCCATGGAATCTCTCACATAAATTCGGCTGAGGATATAAGGCACATTAGTATAACGTTTTACATCAAGCTGAAAACACATTTTTTTGAAGATATGAAAGGTAAATTAAGAAACATTTTCAGAAACTATAAAACAAGGTAAACCAAAGTTTTTGAAAATGTTATTTTGCAAATCAATCACAGCCTGATCAGCCGTAGATTTACTCAACAGTAAGAGCTATACAAACTTAGAAAATCCGTCTACTGCTGTAATAATGTATTTATTACAATTTTTAGATCTCTTTAATGGGCCAATTAATCAATGAACAAATTGTCATCGGAAATTCTTATACCTTTAATGACCATTATCTGTATTTATAATGTTTACCTGGTTTGTATCTTAAACAAATATCACATGACCTAATGTTGTCACGTATGTCTCTGTTCATACCATGTCAAAAAAAAACTTCTGACGTACAAACATTATGGTTTTGGCAACCCCTAGATGTGCTCCAACCAGCGAAAGGTGGTAATACTGAAATAGAACATTTTTAAAAGATTTTGGCACGTATTTTTTTAATGAGATTTCGTGGATGCTTTGTGATATAAAATACTATTCAGAATTATATATTTGGTGACATTCTCTTTAATTGATATACTTTCAATTAACTTATTTAGTTCTTGGTCTCTTTGTTGTGCTGATTGTATGGATGTATATATGTCCTGTATTTGCGTTAAGAATCCAATATTCGAAACATTAATGTTGTAACATTATATTGTTTCTTCTTCGAACATCCTAGATAGCCTATCGGCTACAGGATTGGTCTTGCCTTTTATATTTACGATGTTAAATCTTAGTTCTTGTAGTTGAGTAATCCAAAATGCCATCTTCCCTATCCGTCGCGGATGTTGAATTAGCCACGCTACAGCCAACTTATCATTGTGTATTTCAAACAGTTGCGATTCCAAATATTGTCCGAATTTGTTTATATCATTTACTATAGAAAGAGAATCAAGTTCATAAGTGGGATATTTTTTTTCGTAAGGTGTAGAGTACGACTAGCGTATGCTACTTGTAATATTTGTCCTTCTATTTTTGTTGAGCTAGCATGGCTTTAAGGCCTGAAGGCGAAGAGTCGGTTTGGAGGATGAAGGGCTTGTCAAAATCTGCCTTTCGTAGAAAAATTTCTCTTAGGTGCAAACTTTTTTTTTATTTGAGTGAAAGCTTGGTTCCAATTTAAAACAGCTTTTGTTTTCACAAATTGTATAAAGGTTCTACCACAGAAGCCAAATTCGGAATACATCTGCCAAAAAAGGACACCATGCCCAAAATTACTGATAATTTATTTTGGGTATTAGGTGTTTTGAATTCCACTATGAGGCTAATGCTTTTTTAATTTATGGATATATTCTTACATGAAACTATTTGTCCAAGGTATTCTATTTGCGTTATGCCAAGTTGTAATTGTTTTGGGTTTATGTCTAATCCCTATTTTCGTAATCTTGTGAACAATTCTTTTAAATGAATCTTATGTTCACCAATGTTGTTGGAGTAAACCACTAAATCGTCTAGGTAGCTATACACTAATTTATATTGAATATCTCCTTAAATTATGTTCATAGACTAGTTAAAACTCCTAAACCGACTGATAAACCAAATGGGAGGTAATTATATTCAAACAATCCTGTGGGCGTAACAAATGCCTTGTATAGTTTGCATTTCTTATAAAAGGAACATGGTTAAATGATTTTTTTTAAATCCAACAATGTAAATACTCTAGATTTACCTAAGTATTGGAACGCCATTTCTTTCCGTAGGTAAGGGAGTAGCTTCAAAATGTATATTCCTGTTTAATTTTCGATAATCCTCTACTATACGGGGTGATTTTCCTTGTTTGGAAACTAAGAAGGAAGGTGACGTAAATGGGCTATTTGAAGGTCTTATTATGTATTTATTTAAAAGTCCCGTTATATGATTGCGTAATATATTTAACTTGGGAGGGGGAAAATAATATAGGCGTGATCTAACAGGGGTTTTGGCCAACATGACTATCTCATACTTTATCACGTTAGTCTTGCCGATTTTATCCGTGATGACGTCACCGAACTCAATTAATATCTCTTGAAACAATTCATTGCTCTTGACATCCTTGTTGATCATATTAATTGATTTTAGTTTGGACACTTAATTGAGTTATATCTTAACATCTTTTTTATTGTGTGGGAACATATCCTGTTGTTACTAATAGATATTATCATTATAGAATTTTTAATAAATTCTTTACCCAACAGTAAGTGTATGGTTAGCTTAGGTGCCACAAGAAACCATAATGGCCCAGACAGGCCACTAATCTTAATATAAACTTTGATATTTTTACTAACCTCAAACATATGATTATACTCCGTGTTACAGTCTTGTGTTTTTATACACTTGTTATTGCGTAGCACTTCGTACAACTGTGTAGAATATACGTTATTAATGGTTCCAGTATCTACTAATGGGTATACCTTATATTTTCCTATATAAGCTTCTAAACCCAACAATGATACAGGAGTATTTTTCTGGCATGCTAAGTATTTTTTAAACTTTGCCGTGGAACCAGATGTTTTCCCGCGCATATTTAGATTATTTTTTGTTTTATTAATGTTTGGAGCTCTAGTTTCTAATAGGACAGGTAGATACTAAAATTATCTCTACTAGAAATGCTCATTAGAAGTCACAATGGAGCTCCACAGAGACCGTCATGAAAGTTCTTCAAGATGCCCCACTACAGTTCAAACATCTAAGTTGGAAAGTTTTTATATGTGGTCAATAACATTATAAAGTGATGTGATAATTTATTTAATGAATAGGGATTCGAGTAATTTGACCAGACCAGTTATTTAGCAGTAATATGTTCTTGTTTAAACGTATACGTAAATAGCAAAACAAATACGACATATATAATATGTATATCATGTTTAAAGGTTTAATATTATGGTTCTAGTTGTGTGTCTCTTTCCTTATAAGTTTTGAGGTGGTAATACAAAACTAAATAAAGGAGTACATGTCAAATGGGTCAGGGTGTATTAACTCAAAATGACCAATAGAACATTCTTTAATTACTACAGTATGTTCATTAGACATAACTAAAATAAACTTCGAAGTTTACAGACTTGAATCCGAAGAGCTCCAATACGAATTATGTATTAGAGGTGTTAACCCAGGGTCTACCACAGATAAAATATGGTCAGAATTCCGAGAAATGATAGTAGATCAGGAACACAACGAAGGAAATTCACAGGTAGTCGTCGAATGAATACCTACTGATTCCATCGAGATTCTTATTATAGAACAAAAGTTATATAAATTGCTAACCCATGTTAAAGGAAACAAATTCTTTAGTTATTCTCAGATAAAGAAATTTGTTACCAAAGCTAGATATATTGAAGATAAGATACTACGTTTGAGTTGTGACAGTGAGCAGGTTAAACTTAAAATATAACAATTAAAGGCTTTTTCTATTAAAATAAATACTTCAATACACGAGGAGATTAGAAAACAAAAAGATAAACCTAAAACAGCAGAGAAGGAACAAACTGTCATGTCGCTCGAAAACCTAGGTATACATCCTGAAAATCAAATAGAACCTCCACCCAAAATAAATATATTAGGTACTATTTCAAATTCTAGGGAGAGAGACATTACCACTCTCAAAATAGTCCAAAAATGGAACTTAGAATTAGGAAATAATTGGAACCCTGTAATCTTTCTATAACAATTAATACAATTATAGGAATTTTACAGAATAGAGACTCTAGAACTTTTAAGAGCCCTTCCTGAACTTTTTGAAGGCAATAAGACAATGGATTAGAAACAATTCTTATCTTTGGAATTCCTAAGATACCTTTTTATATTGCGTTAAAACCCTTTCTTTTGTGTCGATTATGTTGAAAGCCTAGCAAATTAAATTAAAATATCAAAACAAACCCCCACAGAGTCGGTGACTAATTATTTTATCATGATCCAAACATTATTTAGAGGACACGGAGGATATTCAGATAAATATAAGTCGCAGAAGATTTATGTTAATATAGATCCCAGTCTCAAAATACAAATATCCCTTAATCAGATTAATTATTTGTGGGAGCTACAAATTCTATACTCAGTAGTGTTGTTCCCATACAACAATTCAAACAAACCTACTCTAAACAAAATTATTCACGATACACTACTGACAACAACCGAAAGTATAGTACTTAACAGTACGTTCCTAACAATACTGTGAGACCTAATAATAACAATTATATTGAACAATCCTGGTGTATAACTAAAAGGTGTTAAACTTGCAAATCCCCTGAATATTAATGATGTCTGTTTTGGGTTGTTTGATAAAGGAATCCCCACGTATGGTGAAGAGTTCTGGTGATGGTTAACATTATTGGGACGACTTCTTGTATACACAGCTAGGACTGTTGGTTCTACTCTTCGTTGTATAGTTGAACACCCAGTCTTTATCACGTCCATTAACCTGTAGAACCACTTTTGAATTTTGAACTTTTTTTGATGCCAAAGTTTTGTACTAGTTTTGTACCGTTTTGTACCACAAAGAAAAAGTTTGGTACCCGTACCCGTTTTGAGTAATTAGCATATCAAAATGGTGACTCCAGGTTAATGCTGTTGTACCATTTTTGAATTTTGAACTTTTTTTGATGCCAAAGTTTTGTACTAGTTTTGTACCGTTTTGTACCACAAAGAAAAAGTTTTGTACCCGTACCCGTTTTGAGTAATTAGCATATCAAAATGGTGACTCCAGGTTAATGCTGTTGTACCACTTTTGAATTTTGAACTTTTTTTGATGCCAAAGTTTTGTACTAGTTTTGTACCGTTTTGAACCACAAAGAAAAAGTGTTTTACCCGTTCCCGTTTTGAGTAATAAGCATATCAAAATGGTGACTCCAGGATAATGCTGTTGTACCACTTTTGAATTTTGAACTATTTTAATGCCAAAGCTTTGTACTAGTTTTGTACCGTTTTGAACCACAAAGAAAAAGTTTTGTACCCATACCCATTTTGAGTAATTAGCATATCAAAATGGTGACTCCAGGTTAATGCTGTTGCACCACTTTTGAATTTTAAACTTTTTTTGATGCCAAAGTTTTTGTACTAGTTTTGTACCGTTTTGTACCACAAAGAAAAAGTTTTGTACCCGTACCCGTTTTGAGTAATTAGCATATTAAAATGATGACTCAAGGTTAATGCTGTTGTACTACTTTTGAATTTTGATTTTTTTTTATGCCTATGTTTTGTACTAGTCTTGTACCGTTTTGTACCACAAAGAAAAAGTTTTGTACCAGTACCCGTTTTGAGTAATTAGCATATCAACATGGTGAATCCAGGTTAATGCTGTTGTACTAATTTTGAATTTTGAACTTTTTTTTATGCCAATGTTTTGTACTAGTCTTGTACCGTTTTGTACCACAAATAAAAAGTTTTGTACCCGTATCCGTTTTGAGTAATTAGCATATCAATATGGTGACTCCAGGTTAATGCAGTTGTAAGACTAAAAGCCTTGAACAACTAAACGCTCACAGTCGGCTAAACATGAACATAAGACTGCCAAATACGTTCTCAGAAATAACTACCACCTCTCAAAACAACCCTACACAGATTAGTTGCAATACCTCGGAAGGAATGTGGATTTTCCAAGAATTGTGGTAAATATGGTACAAAGATAATTTGTAGCCTACACTGTTTTTTTCATTCCGAGAACTGTGTTGTGAAATATATTTTTTTTGACTAGTCATGAATTTAAAAATATCAATAGCAGTTTTTATTAAACATAAATGAATAAAATGACTAAAAAATAGTGCAAAACTAGAAACAAAATCTCCAAAGGATTTTTTTCTTAAACCCACTACTTAACACGAGTACGGGATTATGAACAGAATGGGGTGAACATTCATAATGGGTTTTAGCAGGATATAACGGTTTATGGGCTGATGTCATATTGTCATACAGAACAGCCGATAGTATCCATTCACCTAGGAATTGACTTTTTAAAGGCCTTTTTCCCTACCATAAATCTATTGTATAGTAGGATATTGGTAGGAAAAAATACCTTTCAGAGAGTAATTCCTACCGTGAATGGAATATACAAACATAGCACTGGTTTTTAACTACGGACTGTCCAAAAGTACTTCTTATTATAGATAGAGAAAATAATATTTCAAATTTAACAGCGTCAGGGCAGTGAACATAATTATTGGAAAAATGTAGAATATGCGACAGAAATTAAAATTTGAATTAAAATTAGTTATGTCTAAACGAAAAACAGTTTTCATGAATTTAATATCAAGTTCTTAAAATATGCGGAAAAACTATTGTCATGGTTAACTTAAAATAAAGTGAGTTATAAATAATTTTGTTTATAGTATTTCCTTCTCCCCATCTATTTTTTCCCCTATATTTTATTTCTAAAATTCCAATTGTAAAATATACAAATTGTACATCATATACGGCAGATAATATATATATTAATCACATTGATAAAATATTTTTAATGCTGGTTTTTCTTAAAAATTTATGGTCAGCATAACATATGTAAGACATTGCAATAGAATAACTCTTTGTATGACCAAAAATGTTATGAAATTACATCAAAATCTGGGTACCTACTAGTAATCAAGATAAGGACTTATAAAAAATATGAATATGGAGTAACCAATTTGATATGTTAACTATACAAAACTGGTAGGGGAACAACACGTTTTCTTTAATGTATAAAATGGTACAAGACTTTGCTATAAAAAAAAAAGTTCAAAAACAAGAGGGGTGACTCCACATTTACCTGGAGTACTCATTTTGTTATGCTAATAACTCAAAACGGGTACGGGTACAAAACGGTCTAAAACTAGTACAAAAATATGGCATCAAAAAAAGTTCAAAACTAAAAAGTGGTACTACAGGATTAACCTGGAGTCACCATTTTGATATACTAATTACTCAAAACGAGTACGGGCACAAAACTTTTTTTTATGGTACAAAACGGTACAAAATTAGTACAAAACTTTGGCATAAAGAAAAGTTCAAAATTCAAAAGTAGTACAACAACATTAACCTGGAGTCACCATTTTGATATGCTTGTTACTCAAAACGGGTACGGGTACAAAACTTTTTCTTTGTGGTACAAAACAGTACAAAACTAGTACAAATCTTTGGCATCAAAAAAAGCTCAAAATTCAAAAGTGGTACAACATCATTAACCAGGAGTCACAATTTTGATATGCTAATTACTCAAAACGGGTACGGGTACAAAACTTTTTCTTTGTGGTACAAAATGGTACAAAACTAGTACAAAACTTTGGCATCAAAAAAACTTCAAAATTCAAAAGTGGTACAACAGCATTAACCTGGAGTCACCATTTTGATATGCTAATTACTCAAAACGGGTACGGGTACAAAACTTTTTCTTTGTGGTACAAAACGGTACAAAACTAGTACAAAACTTTGGTATCAAAAAAAGTTCAAAATTCAAAAGTGGTACTACAGGTTAATGGACGTCCCTTTATCTAGGATGTTGCCCCAGATGACGAAGACGTTCACTCATAGTAAACAGAAAATATGTCCTTTTTGCATGTATATTTCAAAAGGGACTTTACGTAGTGTCAGCACTTGAAGTGGTTGTGGGTGTACTAAAGTGCATTCATGCACTTGTATGAACTGTTCTTTTTTTAGCACGGAACCCGTTTGTTAACTCTGCTATCATGAAACCTTCTCGTTGTTATTTCGCTGGTTTCTTGTTACCTTCTTCTTGTTTGTTCTGTTGTTCATTACACATTTTAATCACTTGGTTACTGGAAGCGCGGTGACCTGGCGGTCTAGGGGTAAGGTGTCAGACTTCTATGCTAACGGCCGGGGTTCGATCCTCGGTCCCGGCACAGATTTATCTGATTACCAAACCCTTCCTTCACCTCTGACAATACATCTTGTTAAGGTGGGGAATGCCAGGCCTCCACCGTGGTTCGGATTCCACGTTAAACTGTAGGTCCTCCATTTCATCTCACAATCACCCTACCATTTCACATTAGCGTAAGTGCGTATAACCCGAACGGGTAGTAAGACGCGGTGCTAAAAATAATAATAATAGTAATAATAATAATACTGGAAGCGTACTGATTTTGGTTATAACCACTGGTTAGTAAAGAACAATGTTTAATGCCAGTTTATTGAAAGTTTATTAATTGGTGACTGAAATCCATTTTAAACATAACGAATTTACATGTTTGCGTTACAATTACAACCAATCCACAAATAACAATATCTGATGGAAGTGTTTGTTTTCACGTGCGAGCAAGCAATGTCCTGTTCGACTGACTCGAACTCAGTTAGTTAGTGACTGACCAAAAGTGAAAGTATATAGAAAGTGAATAATCGTTGAATTGTGGTCCCGCCCGCGTAGAAGCCAGAGAGCAAGACCACGGGACATGCCCGCTAGTGCCACACACTGCGCGCTCAGAGTTTAAGAACACGGGTGATAGTAGAGTATGACGTCATACTTTGCACTTGTTCGAAAATAAATTTAAAAACCTCCATGAATTAAACTAAATCGTGAAACAGATCTATGTTTAAAATCAAAGTATTAATAAGAATCAAAACGAATCTGGATCTGTTTATCTAAACATCTTAATAAAAAAAACCTTTCTTTGAAATCTTAATCAACTCTTTCGAATACACAATTGAGAGTTTATGGCATACTCTTTATATAATTCAACCAAATCCACTTGGACTCAATTTATGGACTGGCAGTATGACTTATCTATACAACCTTTAAATCTGTCTTTACAGTCGATTGTGTCTTACTGTCTGTATCAATATTTAAATAATTAAAGTATTTTATACGTCTTATTTTTCAGAGAACAGTGTCAAGATATATACCATCACAATATCTAACTGATGATAAAAACAATGTAAAAAATATAGTCTGTTGGTGTGGTTAGTTTGGGTCTTTATGAAACTATTCAAATAGATTAACTTTAAATTAAATCCTATTTTCAAGACTTATTAACAAATAATGTTTTGAAATATAGACATACAGTGAAGTATCGTATGATTTGGAAGAATAGACTAAGATATACTGGCTCACCGACCACGGTAGAAAATAAAAATTTGGATGACAGAGAAACAACTCTAAATAAACAAATGAGTGTTGAAAATTTAGATTTATAAAGTGTAGTTAAAAAGCATAGGGGCTTGGGAGATAGTTTTAAATTTTCCAAAACTGAGAGAAAAAACTATTTTCTAGTGTTGTTAAAACCCGCCTTGGTGGCGTAGTTGGCTAACGCGCTAGTTGTGTTGAGCTCGACTGCTGAGGACGGGGAGATCGAGGTTCGAATCTCGTTCGGGTGAACTGGGGGTGGTTTTTCCTAAACGGTTTTCCACTCTCCCTCCACCCAAATATGGGTTCACTTCCTATAATTCAACGTTCCTAGTTCCTAATCAATTAGCGTAATTAGTACTTCAGAGTATAACCCGAACGGTTAGTAAGACCCGGTGCCAAATTTAAAAAAATAAAAATAGTGTGGTTAAAAAAGTTTAAATCGAGGGTAAAGTAAATGGCACCACGCTATAGAACGTTTTTAAATTTTTGTTGTGATAGAAAAATGTTAATTTTTAGCATGTATAAGGACCCCTTAAGTTATTCAAATAAATCTTAAAATTTAAAATATATAATTGGGAGTTAAGGCAATGTATGAAGGGGGTGTGGTGGGAGTTCAACATTTCTAAAATGTATTAATACATTCAATAAACTCTCTTTGTGACTAGTAACTGAAATTCGTTAAGCAGGTATAGCTACCACTACATTATTAAGCACCGCGTCTTACTATCCGTTTGGGTTATACACTTTAAGTACTAATTGATTAGAAATTGGGAAGGTTGAATTAGAGGAAGTGAACCCGCATTTTCGTGGAGGGGGAGTGGAAAACCATTTAGGAAAAACCATCCCCAGTACACCCGACCGAGATTAGAACCTCGATCTCCCCGTCCTCAGCAGTAGAGCTCAACACGACTAGCGCGTTAGCCAATTACGCCACCGAGGAGGTTAGCTACCACTACAAATAAATATAATAAATGGTACGGCACTATCATACAAACTTTCTCATCTAGTTCATTATTGAAAATTCTGTCAATAGTAAAATATCTTTAGACAACTTTCTACTCCAAAAATCAGTATCGTGTGTTATTTTTATTGTAAAATACGCCCAAGATACCACTTTGGAACCAAATCGTTAGACCAATTTTTTTTTAATGTAAAGTTTTTAGAAAATCGGTCATCAGTAAACTACTCTTGAACAATATTTTATTCAAAAAAACAAATATAAAATGGGATTTGATATGTAAAACACTCCTAAGATACCCATTTAAAACCAATTCACTAATAACATTCAAAAAATATTTCAAGATTTTGAAAAATCAGTTGTAAATAAACTACCCATGAACGACTTTTTATTTAAAAAAATCAAATATACAGTTTTATTTGTCATGTAAAACACTCATAATATACCCATTTGTAACAAAATCACTATTGCCACGTTAAAAGTATTTACCGGCGTCAGTGGTCGCACGGTTTAACGCACTGTCTCGGGTTATACTAAACTACCGAAGACTGGAAGACTTAGGGTGCAATTCTAGTCAAGTGAACTGAGAGTTATTTTTCATAAAAATGTATTTACACACTCTCTCCACGCAAATGCGGTTGTATTTTCTATACATTATACCTACCTCATCCCTAGACCATTAGCGTAATTAGTACATATGCATATATCCCGAACGGGTGAGAAACATAATTATTGAGTACTCGTTAAAAATATTAGCATCGTTACATGTTTATTGAAGCGTGGTAGTTCAAGAGAAATTCACGTGAAAGAATACTAAAGAATACTATCACAATTTTAAAATAAGAATTAAATTCTATGTGTTTTTGTGTGTTTATTTAATATATTGAGAATAATTATTGGGACAGGAACAACTTTGTAACTAGTGAAACATAATATTTCATTTTTGTAATTTTCAAAAGTATTTTATAATGGATCGGTTGATAGACCAAATAAAATTATTATAGTTTTAAGATATATTAAAATATATATTATTTGTTACATAATAATGTTTTTTTCTGGTCGTGTCCATAGAAGCAATTCGGGTTGTACGCATACATTAATTAATTATGCTAATCGAATAATAATAAGGATAGTAGACTTTAATAGAAAATGTACCTACATTTAAATGGAATAGTGGATAGCAATTTAGGAAAAAAATCCTAGCCCATTTCGATACAGCCAGTTGGGATTCTAACTCCAATATTACCATTACTGTCAACCCAGTCCAACACGAGAGTGACGCAGTAATCAATGCGACCTAGTGTCTATATATTCTCATATACACATTATATTGTTTTAAATAGTATAACATTTTAATAAAGTTTTTGTTACTGCGTCTTACAGCCCGTTCTGGTTAGATGTATCTGAACTATAAATAAATCGTATGTTTTAAGTATGAGGAAGCTATACGTGAGAGAAAGTGCACCCTCATTTGTATGGAGGGTGAGTTGAAAGCCACTTATAAAAGCACTTTCAGCACGCCCGACCGGGATTCAAACACCGATTTTCCTCTTCCTGGCAATCCAACCTATTGTGAGATTGACACCTTAGATCATCCGATCATTGAATCTGATTCCATGGTTGTTAATTATACCGGTTGGCACGTGGACTTAATATCAAGTTCATGTACTCTGGTTTACTGATGACGGGAAGGTCAAGGTTTAAACAATAGTTGGGTATACTGAGAGTGTTTATTTATTAATAGTTTTCCACGTCCCTCCTACTCAATTACGAATACATTTCCTCTGAACTCTACCTTATTCTTCCCCGCCACATTATCGTAATTAAAATGTAAATAGGCCGTATGGGTAATGAGATTTGGAGCAAAATAAGGTAGGTTAACTATAATTCACCGAACCCCTCCCACTACTTATTCTGCATACAGCGCTGTATTTTTTTTAGCACCGTGTCTTACTACCCGTTCTAGCTATACGCCAACAACGCTGTACATTTTGGCAAGTATATTTTAGCTCCTTTTAATATTTTAGTCCAGATTCAACTAGCTACTGGATAGTTATTGGTCACTTGGTTCGTAATTGACCATAGTAACACCTTTTCACTTCTGACAAGTCTGACAAGTGTATTGTATCACACAATAAACAAAACAAAATATGTTCGAGGTTGTGGAAGTTCAAATGGCCACGTACTACTCCCCCTCTCTCCCTTTTTCTTCTATTAAAAAACTGCACTATTGAAAGAGCTTTTATATCTGTCAACAGGTTTCAGTAAGATAGCGGAGTAAAAAAAAAAACTTGCTTGTGAAGCGGCATGGATACTACCTCCTAGAGGGGTTTGCCCCTTTTGAAGCCTCTAACGTCGAACACAGGTATCATTTTGTTTAAAAAAAGTGGTGGGGGTTCTTTAAAGATAAAACTAATACATTTTTAAATATAAATTGAATATGAATTTTGACGGTTATTCCGACCACTGCAACAGACATAACACTGCCCCAATCTCATGATAGAAATGTATATTTAGTTTAACAAATCATTAGTGATATCCGAAAACCGTTAATGTTCTACCATAACTACAAATTTAATCACATTTCTACAAAAGGTGTTTGAATTAACTATCTAAGGGAAATGTCTCGTTTAAACTCTGACTGTACATGGTATTGTATAGCAACAGACATAGAAATTATGTATTTGACTTTACTTTGGGCTCTAAAAGTCGCGATTACTTGACAAAGACTTACTTACTCTAAGGTATTAGGATCTAAAAAGTTCACTGCCGCAATTACATCAAAAATATATATATGCCCCCTATCTCTATCTTGAGATAATTCTGAAAAGTCCACTCCAATAACGCCATCTCTTTCAAGAATATTTTAATGTTATCCTCCCATGTGCGTTAAGGTCTTTCTTTCCAATGGTCTCTTTCTTACTATTGGTTTTTGCCAGTCGGTACCTTAAACAAAGTTCTAGAATCGCTAGTTCACACTGCATGTCTGGACTACTGTAATCTATGAGATTTTATTACACAAACAAATGGGAATCTAGGCCTAGTTTGGCAAATTCAAATTCAAATTCACAGTGAAAATATTTCAGCTTACACAAGTATACATGAAGAACTAGCTTAATTATAGATATCAAGAGTAATATTAAAGGTGGTGTCTTCAAGAATTATTGTTTCACTTTTATAATCAGGATTTAAATTTTCTCTGTAATACGTATAATAAGTATTGTTTTCGTCTGTGTCTTTGTCAACTAAGCGGATGAACTTTTAAGCCTTTTGGAAACTTACTGAACCAACGTTTTCTATGGTCAGTTTAGCTGGGTTTTTTTGGTATATTTTGACAATACCTCTTTAGTTATGATTAAAATTAATTTCATTTTATTTAAATATTAAGAACAATCTATTATTTTAGGAATTTATAGGTCCAAATATAAATTTATTAATTATCATACTGTATGTAATGTATCTGAATAGATGAGCATTTTTACGTGAGAAGAACAAGAATTTAATTCGTAAGCTTGCAAAATGATAAAAAAAATTTAGCGATTGTTTTTTAAAATTACAATTAAATAAAAAAAAGTGAATAAACACCGCAATAAGATGTTTAATTTTCAAGGATAACAACAAAACAATTAAAAACTCACGTCTTCAAATGAACTGGATAGAGATAAATGTACGATTTTGGTAAGCATGGATCTTCTATATTTCACCATAATTTTACGCTTTTTGACCATAATTTCTTTATATCAATTTTTCTACTAACCCTCTTGTGATGCATTTTTTCCACATCCATTCAGAATGAAAAATAAACGTTTCTGAACTCAAATCTGACTATTCCAAGTTAACTTATGATACACTCAAATTATTACTGATTTAAGAACTAATAGCTACTAAGAAAATATCTTTATTAATTATTTTAACTTACGTGTTGGAGATGTTGAAGGAAAATAGCGGAACTTGTTAATTCTTAAGATCTTTAAATTGAAAAAATGACACCTAGAAACGGGAATCGGACCCGGGACCTTTTGCTTGGTACGCCAATGCTCTAATCACTGATTTATTCAAGAATCTTTTCATGTCTAGGGTCATTCTTCAATCATACTTTAAGGCAGAGTCTGTGATGGACATGCGGTAATCGTCAGCCACAAATATGTGATCAATTAAGTCAAAAGCTATCAGATAACGCAGCCACCATCGAATCAATAGTTGGCTTTAAGCTGCCAGTTGTACAATTATAATTGTATGGGTCCACATATCATGATGGCTTAAATAGCAAAGACATTATATTTGTTAATCATGGATATATATACATCTCATATTTTAAGATGGACTTTATTGATCTCATATTTGTATCTGGTGATCTCCACATGTCTTCACAAACTCCGCCTTAAAATATGAGTGAAAAATAACACTGAACACGGGACGATCCTGGATAAAACAGTGGAAAGATCATTAGCGTACTAATCTAACGACTCAGGGTTTGATTCCCAAGTACAGGTGTCATGTTTAATTCAAAGAACTTTATATTTAGATGTGGCTTTATCCATAATTAACAATTATAATGACTTTGCTATTCAATCTATCCAGTTAATTATTGTTTTTAAACTTTTTTAGGAATTTCAATAATAAATATATTAAGTAAAAACATTTTAAGATTCAATTTACACTAGAACTATCTTTTACAAATCATATTTGAACTTTAATTATTTAACAAACATAACAGTTGTTATCTTCATTAGCAAGGCAACATCAATTATAATTGTTAGAGGGAATCTCATTGTAATTGGCACTATTTTACCTACTCACTGTTTGTTTATTTTTATTTTCTTGTGAAATTTTACCGTTCATGTTTGTGAAATTGTCATTGAGACCTGATATAATCGTCTATATTTTCAATGAATTCTCGAATATACATATACTAACATTCACAAACTTAAGAGTCATGTCTTATTGAAGTAACCATAGTCTTCTAATAGTATTTATTCATTAAATTAATTTCACATAGGACAGACAGGTGGTGAAGATTTATTGAAAGGGCGTTATTGTAGTTCAACCCCTCCCATCTATTCTCGATCCGAATCTTTACATTTTGATAAGATCAAACAGGCTAATATATTTTAATACATTACACAGGAATGTCTCTTAAGAAAAAGCTAAATGTAGCTACAGATGGTATTTCAATTCCAAATTCAAAGTAAGCTCGTAGTTTTGGTTACTTGGTTGGGTAATTGACCACAGTAAAACATTTACACTTCAGACATGTCGTTAGCATTGTATTACCAGTCACACAATAAGCTAAGTAGCAATAAGCTTCAAAGTGTTAGCTATGCTCACTTATAGGAGTGGAAATATGGCTGGTTACTCACCACCCTCTATCTCCAATTATACCCAATTGTAAAATAAAAACGTTAAAATCCGTAAATAGTTGTCAGTAACATACCATAAAACCGATAAACATATGTGACTAGGAGTGATATGATACCCCAATGCAAACAACCCATGGGTGACTGTAAACAAACTACTTTGAACATGTCTTGTGGTCTCAAATGCTGTGAGGGAGGGTCAATAAATATAAACTATTATATTTGGTAGAAATAAAGTGAGTTGGACGTGTGACAGATTTGTAACACTTGAACACACTTAAAATCCTTTAATGTTCGTATAGGTCAAGTATATGTTTTGAAGTTCTCAATTTAGAAAGATAGTTTCATAGCCATCAAAATTATAATAATATAGTACAATGTTATCATTGGTAACCTTAAAATGAGTTGGGTGGTTTTTAAAATACCCAATAATGTTCTTCATGAATATTTATTATCTTTTCTATCTTTATACCTATCTTATAATAATGTGACTTAAGATAGGGCTACTTGGACATGCTATGATGCAGTGATTTTATTTATTTTCTTACTAATATATATATTTATATATTATTATTATTATTATTATTGGTCGTTAGAGTTCTGTTTCATTTGTAACAGGTGTTAATTGTTGATTAAAAATGGTAAGAACGTACGAAAAACCCCTGGGGTCTAAACCCTATGCAAATTATAGAAATGAAGATTTTAAAAAACAATGGAGGCAGTTTGGGGGGGTATGTCAAAAAACAGGCTGCTGAAAAATTCAAAGTTGAGTCCGTTCAATGTAGGAATTGTTTCTGAAAGGTCTTTTTTTCCTACCAGAAGTATTTTATATGGTAGGATAATGGTAGGAAAAAAGACCTTTCAGAGAGTAATTCCTACCGTGAATGGAGTATAGCTCGGACAACACTTAACGGAAGACCCTTGGACAGAACCCAAAACCTTTTGGACATCCTGCTGTTCTAAGTAAAACTAAAGAAACCACCATTGTGGAAAAACTTGGTGTGGTAGCAAACGGGGGATTTCCATTGACACGGCCAGATACAAGGGATATTGTAAAAAAAAACCACCTTGACAAACAAGGAAAACAAGTACAAATATTTAAAAACAACACTCCAGGTACAGATTTTCTTGAATCTTTCATAACTCGAAACAACCTTTCCATTAGAATTGCATTCAAAATAAAGCGATCCAGGTCGTCTGTAAATCGTGATAACATTTTTTAAACAATTCCGATCTTGCCCTACACGCCCCGGTCCAGGAGCTACTTGGGCAACAAAAATATTTTTTTATATATATTTCTTGTTGATTGTATTGCAATTTTTATTTCAGTCATGTTACCTATAAGTTCGGGTCGGTACAGTATATATTTTCTAGTTGTCCCATTCTAAAAATTCAACGAATCGGTTGCAAAAATGTGCTAAAAAGGTGTCCAGGTAGTCCCATCTTACGGTATATCATTTATCTTACCAGCAAATCTAACTGGTAGGATGCTGGTAGGAAACAAACTATTTGAATGTAAGAACACTCTTCCTACAGTCAGTATTGAAAAAATATAATTTATAAAACTTATAATATACATGTTTCAATATAATTTATCAAAAGTAACAGTTTAAGATCCCATAACTTGAAGGATAATTATTTAAAAACGGTTGAAGTAACTTTGGTCAGTGTCAAACGGTTACTTTCTTTATAACTAGACTAGTTTGGAAACGAGATTAAAAATATTAATAATATTCTGATATTTTTCTAACCAATAACTAACCCATTCACAAACCACTTAATTTGATTAGTAAATTGCCTTCCCTGTTGCCTTAAGTGCTTGCTTTCAACAATAAGTCCAAGACAAGCTTTTGTTTATATTAGGACTAGATAAGGTAGGACACGCGTCTTCCAGTTTGCTAAACACGGTTAGTTCCCAATACCTATCAAATAACAGTGGTGGTAAATTTAAGAATCAGGTTTTAGGTTCGATGCTCATGTCCTGGTTTCCATTTTTTCTCTTTATTAAATTTGATTCAGTTATCTAGATTAATCCTGTGACCAATCATAACGTATCAGTTTGTGATACAGGTTAATTAAAATTTAACACACACACACACATATATATATATAAATAGGGAAAGCTGTGGAAGTAATCCCAATATCCAACTCAGCCAACGATGGAAAGTTTCAATGGATAGAAGACGATGAAAAAGCCCAAAGGGATCATCTCAGTTTCAACCTAAACACTCGGAAAAGTAAGTGGTCCTCCTTTTCCATCCCAGTAAAGACGATTATAACGTGGCAGCGAGCAAGTAGCTGTTTCAAGTAGCGGTAGAATCATAAGGCAGGCCTTGTTCTTGTTGTAATGAGCCTCAGGAAATGTAAGCAAACAAAACGACGTCAAGTAGGTTTAAGGGGGTAGGGATGAATGGCTCGAGGTTTGTATTGGTCACAATGTTTCCAACATTCCTCTGGCCTCACATTACAGAGGATATGTATAATACCTGATGCCTCCACTGCTAAAGTGGAACTATTTGACGGTTAATAACCCTACAACTGCCATTCAATTTGTAGCAAGCTTATCTTAGGGGCTTACATAGATTTTAAAGATTACTTATTTTAATGTAAGATCTCATTTGCAATGAACTAAATGACCTATTTTTTTTCTATAAAAGATAGTCATCCCCGAAAATACAGAACTCTTACCAGCTAAATATTAAAGAAGTAAGAAAACCATAGTGATTATTATTATATTATTATTATTATTATGTGCACCACGTCTTACTACCCATTCGGGTTATACGTACTTACGCTAATGTGTAATGGTAGGGTGATTGTAAGATGAAATGAAGGACCTACAGTTTAACGTGGAATTCGAACCACGGTTGAGGCCTGGCATTCCCCACATTCACAAGATGTCTTGTAAGAGGTGAAAGAAGGGTTTGGTAATCAGATAGATCTGTGCAGGGACCGAGGATTGAACCGCGGCCGTCAGCACAGAAGTCTGACACCTTACCCCTAGACCATCAGGTATCCCTTTTTTCATATAAAACTTCTCAAATTTATAAATATAAAAGTCATGTAGCCCGCACTGACGGGCACGCGAACCAAACCTCAAGCACATTTAGTCTGTTTTTTCCGGTATTGGGATTCCCCCACTCTTCCACCTCATCGAATGGGGTATATTTTCTCTAAATATCACCTTTTACGTTCATATCTCACATATATCATTACAGATGGATATACCGGATAGTTTGCAGGGGCAGGTGTCATTAAAACACAAAATATAATATATTATTAGATGTATACAGTCAGTAATCCTGATGTAATCGCAGTGAACAAGCTCTCCTAAGAGATTTTTCAAATTAATTTAAAAATTATGTTAAAAGTTTTTATATGTGTCCAGGCCAGAGAGCCCAGCGATATAATTCCTTAAGAACTTACTATTCAATTTGACGACATTACTTTAAGGGATTGACTGTTTGTGTGAGAGATACAGTCTAAAATTATTAAATGATTATAATAATGGTTTTAAAGGTTAATTTTCACACCTTACACAATATCTCTTACTTTTCAAATTATTAGGTGATATCCCTAAAAAAGCATCTAACAAATAAATAACTTGTTTATAAATCTCATATACTCTGGAGCCGTATTTTTTAATTTTCTAATAACTTAGTTTAAAACCAGATCTTATATTATTCTTCGACATGGTGTTTATTATTCTCGTTTTCAGTTTATATTTTTAGATAAAATATAAAAGGCATTTTAAATGATCCTTTTAATTATATACATGTTCATATTTTCAAGTTATGGTTTGTATTGCATTTTAAGGACTAAAACCAATTACTTAGTATTAATCTAATTAATTTTAGTTGTTCATTTAACGCCAAATTATGTAACTATTTCATATACATATATGTTATGGATATGGTAGGCTTAGATTAAGTGTAGCCATATAAATGCTCATATAGGACGAGAAAAAAATTTATAGATCTGACGAATAAAACTCACATGGTGCCAAATGATATTTGAAATAATATGATCTCCTATTTACTAGTAATCCTATATATTACGAGCCTGATACCTAAGGCCATGTTTTCCTCAGTACGGGTCTCAATACTTCATACTTGTTTAACCTAACAAAGCAATAGAATTATAACATTTGAAACACATATATTTAAATGATTGTGTATTTTTTTTAAATATAAAATTTAAGATATCGTGGTAGTGCAACATGTAGTTTAACTTTAGATTTTACTAGGCTACTGAACTCGCTGTCCTATTGTTTCCTTTAAATTCACTATACATTTTATCTAATACGATCTACATCTGGCATCCCGACTAGAATTGAACCTAGGTCTTCAATTGGGGAGGGGGACATAGTCTTTAAAATTAAAAGTCATGGTAGGACTTCACCCTGGTAGATACGTCTGTCTTACTCCAGAATCACTTTCCCAGATGAAACCCGCCTGTCCTTTTGTCACCTTAACGCTAATTGCCCTAGAAACTGCTCAATTACCCCCGCCTTGTAAACGGGAAAGTGCCAACTTGAGAGATGGCGTTTGGACCAAGACCACCTTGATCATTTGTTTTGAGAGCCCCAACAGCTCTTGGTCTAATAACTACCCCAACCAACCATCTTTCATGGTGCAGGAAAACTGGTATTTGCGCTGTTTGCCAAGATATATTGTGACCTGCATAGGTAGACATATGTCGACACATCAGTTGAAGTACACTACCTTTCACTAAACACAATGGAATACCACCGCAGAGAGATTTGAGAAGTTGGAAGATTCATATAGCCTATCAAAAATATCTTGTTGGCTGTTGGGTAATTACAGTCAGTTCAATTTAATACCCTATGCTAGAATTTATTTAGGAATGACAACGGAATGGCCGTAAAAAAAGGGTAGTCCTCCCCTTCCCCCCATTCTTATCCCCTACGTTTTTAAAATAATTAACATTAAAATATATATTATGAGTACAACAGAAGAAAACAATTCACTAATTTGTTTGGCAGTTAATAAAACCAAACCAAAAAGTATTGACCTATAATAACTAATTGACGATAACGTTTTTAAAACAGAGCAGGTTGGATCAAAATGTATGATTATAAGCTTTGTACATTAAACATATATTCAATGCATAACATCCTAATATTACAATTAATATTGTTTGAAAACAATAACCAAGAACTACAGAAAATAATAAAATTCTGTATAAAATGTGTCTCACAAAATGTATGCTTGGTTACCGGTAGCATATTTCACCATAGAACATATATAAATACAGGTCACTATACAAGTTTGATATTATGAGGAAAATAATTATGGAATAAAGTAGATAATACAAAATAACGAAAGGGATTTAGCCAAAAAAAGCTAGAAATGCTCATATCTGGTTTTTAGAAAAAATTGATTAATTACATCGAAGTTTGTCAACGAGTTTATTTTAGACTAGCAGTCCTGCACGGCATTGCCCATGACCCACTGTGGCATAATAGTTATATAAATCCTCTTTATTCCCTATCCAATGGGAATTTAAAAAAATAAAGCCTCATTCCTTGTCTACATCATAAAGGGAACCCCTGTGCAAAATTTCAGATTTCTAGGTCCAAGGGTTTGGGCTAAGCGTTAAACTAATAAGAAATAAGGCAACTTTAAGGCGAAAATATAAATCCTCTTTATTCCCTATCCCGTGGGAATTTAAAAAAATCTGACCTCATTCCTTGTCTACATCATAAAGGGAACCTCTGTGCAAAATCTCAGCTTTCTAGGTCCCAGGGTTTGGGATAGGCGTTGATGAGTCAGTAAGTGAGTCAGGAGTCAGAAGTTTCATACACCCCATTAACGATAACAGTTCGAAAATTTATTAAACAACAAATAGGTAGACTAAGAAACAACATTATTATTCATAACATATTGCATTTATTAGCCATGTTATATTAGATTTTATTTGCTGCTACGTTTTATATATATATATATAAATAAAAGTAAATATATATAATATATATATAATAAATATATAATAAATATATAATATATATAATAAATATATATATAATAAATATTTCGATAATAAATATTTCAATATCACTTATTATTTTTAATGGGTTACTGTAAGCTCACTGAATCGTTTACTCTAAAAAATAGTCTTCTGAGATGAACAATAATGGATTTCATGTCGTTTGGCGGTATCCTTTTCTCTGTTTACCGAAATATGTACTGTTTGTGTATACTTTTAAATAAAATTACGCTTAACAAATTGAGTATGAACAAGCGAAATTGGGAAGTATAAGTGTTGTCAGAATAATTATTATATTAATTATATGCTTTATCATGGGTATTAAATTGTGGTAACTTTATAAATATTTCGTTAGCTGCTTGGAGAATTCTAAGAAAAAAGTGAATTTTTAGTTTATTCTATTCGGCTGAATACGAATTAAATATATAGTTTATGCTTGCAATTAAATACATGATTTTGTATCCACATTGTTACATACATAACCTAAAATGTTAATCGCTTTCTTAGTAATGAACATTGCTAAAAGGCCTACCTAGGTCTCCTATTATGTAAAAATTATATTATTGTAAATGTATGTTTCTAAATATATTAATGTGCTAAAAATTGATGGGAAAAGAAAAATTCCAGTTTTGAAATCTTTGGCCCTACATAATTTTACAAATGGCATCATGTGAAAATGTAATACATTCACTCTATATTTATAATCAAGATATTTTAAATATACATTGACTAGAGACTGGAGTAATTACACTGTATATATATAAGGTTTTGTTATTGTAGGCACATGTTGCCTATTATAATGTTATTTAACACATACGAACACAAACTTATTCCATTTAAAGTTTAATGTATATAAATTTATTGACTAAAAATGCATTGTTCACTAAATTTTGTCATCAACACTACACGCTATTGTGCTTGAGTGTCCTATTTTACTGGATCCACGCACATCTACGGAAATAATTAATATAGTAGCGACTCATAACTTTATTTAAATGATTAAAAATAATGTTTGAGATGGAAAATATTAAATATCTACCTATTTAAGCAATCAAACCTCTTAATGAGTAGTTGCATTTATTTTACGATCAACTTGTCCTGGCCTTCTTGAAACTAACTAACCACGGCAGCTAATGCCATTGTACAACTCACCAAATGGTTTTCCTGAGCATTAATTAGAAAATAATTGAGGCTGGGATCATTTATCGTCAACTGGGTACCTCACCACAAAGTGGCATTTTAAAAGATATGAATATATAGATATTTAGTTTTTTAATTCTTTCATTTGATTTTATATACGTCTAATGTGTAAGTTTATATTCTTTCTAGTGTTTAAAAAAATTCATAGCAGCTTAATTCGCCTTGCAACTAAAAATTTCCAATTTATTTGGAGTATATATTTCTTAAAGATGGAAATTCAGAATATAAATATTTTTAAATAAGATGGCATCTGTTTCAGCCTACAAGCCAGGGCCTTAAATCTCTCATTTTAAATTTCCAAAATATGTGGTAAAAGAGCACCAAAATTAAATTTCAGTGAATCAAGAGTGAGGTTTGTACTGGTATGTACCCTGATGTTCTGCGAACTAGAGTTACCGTATAAACCTTTAACTATGCGCAAAATTACCGAGAAGAATAATAGCTAATTATTTCATTAATTTATTTTAATCTATCAGCTGAAACTCTGGTATTAGAGCCCACATACATACATATTTAGATAAAGAACTTTGTTTTAGTTTCAACCTATCTACAGAAAATATTAATATCCCCCTAAAAATTAGGAATGTAATCGGATTCAGCAAGCACACCCACAATGTATACCACCCCAAATAACCCTTACTAAGAGTTAATACTTTATAGGAATGCATGAAAAAATCTGGATTAATAAAAATATCTAAAAGGGACCCTATGCTGATAATATCAAATTTATTTCAAAATATTTCACTGTTACAAGAGACGAATATCAAAAAGTCATATTAAGCACAGAGCTATTTATATTTAAAATACATTTTTATAACTAATCCAGCACAACAACAACAACAAAAAACCATTACACAGCTAATAACAAATATAATATATCAAATAAAACTATGTTTGTAGTTTTAATGTATTCTTAAATATGTAATACATTACAAATATATAATGTAATTAAATTAAGAAATTATGACAAGAATAATATCTTATGTCAAGGAAAATTAAATACCCACGGTTAAATATTTTTACATGTAATGTAAATACTACAAAAAGTTCAATAATGTTATCAACACAATGTAAACGTTAGTTATTCGTACCAAAATGAATACTAATACCTGCTAATAACTAAATTTTTTTTTCTAAAACAAAAGTTATTGAAGACATATCCAGTTATGTAGTAAAGGAAGTTGCATACATTATATACAAATCATACATTTCCACATGAACTTCATATTTTTATAAATAAAGTGAACAGTATCTTTGTTGTCATTATTGGATAAGGTATGTGGTTTATCAACTTCGTAGGAACAAGTTATCTTTAATGTCTTCTTACATTACAAAAAAAATGAACTGTGTACATACTCTTTTTTTCTTGACCCCCTTGTTGTGGAAGTGATTTTTAGATAATTTTTTAAATCATATTTTTTTGGATTTGAGGTAATATTTTTTGATTTGCGTCCATTGTGGTCTTTTTTTATGCAATTTTGAGTCAAATTTATTCATTTTTAAATTACTTTAATCACATAGTTGTAGAAATGAGAAGATAATGCAATGAATGAACTATGTATTTTCTTAGACTGTTTAGTTGTAAAATACACATTCCTTGTGAAACATTGAAACTTAGCTGGTGAGGTTTGCGTTGGGAAATGATAGCTATTACCTCTGAAACAGGTATTTGTAAATAAATATTACATATAGCAGCATAATGGAAGAGTTAATTAGTTAAACCATTTTTATAGCATCGATATTTTTTTTTTTTCCATTTGTCAAGTGTATTTTTGATTTAGTCGTTTACATTCATTATGAGTTTTTATATGTACCTTAAATCATTATTTTGATAAATTTAAGAATTCCAGGTCATTTTATAAGTCATTTTTTAAAGCTATCAATGTACTTAAAAATATTGTTATTTGAAACTTTTATTATAAAGTAAGCCTACTAGGAAAAACTCAGATTTATCTTAAAATGATGCAGAAATCTAAATTTTTCTTAAGCATAGCGTTTTACTATCCCTTCTTGCTATACGCATAAGTACAAATTACGCCTATTAGTTAGGGATGAATAGTATAATCGGCGGAATTAATAATATTCCTAAATGCCCGACACGAATTATACGTGTTTTCTCCAGAATAATATGTTGGCCAAATGTGTGCGTTGATTTCGCACCTTCCAAACTTGTTAACTTTCAAAGAAGAAGAATTGATGAATAATCTTAAAATATATTGAGACTCTATAGCTAGAATAATATTAGCTTTATAAAATGTTTAATACCAAAACGCATTTAATTAAATATGACATTTTTATTTAAAAATGTAAGAGCTTTATAAAATCATGTTGTTACAGTTTATTAACATCACTTATAATAGTTAAGTAAAATTAAGCTTATTCTAACTCGTTGAACCTCTCTGTTTTGAGGATTGTCCTCCTACTTTAAAATTTACTACGTCAATCTTTTCTTTTGGCACCTCGCTTATTTTTCAACATTTAATAAGCTAGTAGGGGTTAATCATAATTTCATTGCGTGCGTAATCAATCTCTCCACTCTCTAACCAGAGTCGGTCACACCATATATGCGATCAAATTCTTCATATCGAGTGAAAATAACATACACTATTATTCATCTCAAAATCTTGAACACTATATGTGAAACTAAACATTGGGTTTTGATGATATTTCGGTTTTTTGTCCATTTTTGAGTTATCTTAACTTATTCTTTTCCTCTTGATTTTAAGTTTACGTTTGTACAGATTTTTTTAAGCAAAAAATTGACACGGAACTGTCCTACATATAAAATAAGAGATAGGTTTGTTTTTGTTTCTAGAAAAGGAAAAGTCGCTTCTAAAACATATAGGAAGCTGATATTTCAAAATGGAGCTCCAAGAAATGATGGGAGTCAAGAATAGGAAATAAAATACATGAAGCAGAAAAGTAAAATTTGGCACTAAGATAGCGGAGCCCCTTCAGGTAACCAAATAAGAATAAATATTTAAGATATTTAAGTAGGGGTTGGACAACTGTAAGAGAAGGGATGAAAATTCTCTAAACTAATAAAAAAAGTACTTTTCTGTTTAATATAAAAATGAAATTTTGTAGGCCGGTCAAAGTAGGACAATACAATACAATTTTTGAATACCATTTTAACTGTGACTCTGAGAAAAGATCGGGGTGAGGTGGTGATAAGGGGGGGGATATTTTAAAATTGAAATTTTAGAAATTAAAGGTAATTAAATTACTAGAAAATCTACTTCCTGGCGTAGAAGAAACTTTAAACTGTGAATTATCATCATTAATCCATAAGCGTAATTAGTTCATATGCTTATAATCCGAGTGGGTAGAAAAACACGATGGAAAAATAACAAAATAGATAAAACACGTAGTTAAAATAAATAAACCTACTCTCTTGTTAGTAAAAAACCCTTTAGAAACACCGAATTAATATCAAAATGTACCCATATTTTCGTATCATCTCTAACGCAATGGTGTAGTGAATTTGCTAATATGTCAGTATACCTAACCGGGATTTGAACCCAGTCTCTTTGCTACCAGCAATTCAATGTAATACGCGAGCGAAGCCTTATGATCATATGACCACCGACGTGGGTAGCACCACAGTGAATGAGGGAAGAAAGCCATGATCATGGTTACATGCTTGCATTTTATAAGATTATTTTTAAATTACATGGTATTAGCGGGAGCTAATTACTTAATCATTATATATTATGGTAACTATATTTATAAGCTTAACCTAGGCGATATGATATAATCCTTAAGAAAATATATCATTTAATTAAATGATATAATTTAACAAGTCAAGGAACCTTATCAAGAAAAAGATTTGAACAATATGTTAAATTAACTTTTTATCCTTCATATAGAGGAATTTTGGTGAAATTTCTTGAATATAGATAACAACTTGCCTCTATTCCCTACATCCATGGTTGCATAGTTAAAGGAATTGTGAATGCCCTAAACGGCCAGTGAGTTAAGTAGCTTCTGCTTCGGTGGCCGCAAGGTCTAACGCGCTACTCTCGCAATTGACTTGACTGCTGATAAAGGAATATCGGGGCTCGATCCCAGTCGGGTGGACTGAAGGTTGATTTTCCTACATAGTTTTCCACTCTCACTTCACAAAAAATCTGGTGCAGTTCCTCTAAATTCAACCTTTCTCATACCAAAACACACTATCGTAGTTAATATATATATTCGTAAACTCGAACTGTTAGTAACTCTCTAGTAATATAACACGGTGCTAAAAAAAAAAAATTTGTAGCACTATCTACACATGATAGATTTTAAAATTATGTGTTTAAAAAACAATACCAATCCTTTTTACTGTCGCTTATTGCCGTTTACTAATTTTACATCATAAACTGTTTTCAAATTTCAAGTTTTAATAAAGGCCACTAAGAAATTTTTACTTAATGATTTTCAACTCTTTCTTCATGAAGAAGCGAGTATATTTACTCTAAATTATACCCTCCTAACCTCTAATCTATTAAAATAAAAATAAAATAGTTCATACGTGTAGACCAGCGCTCACTGTCCTTTAATGTTGCATCCAGCGTTGCAGAATTAATTGAGACTGTTCAATTCATGATATTCTTTTATAAGGTTATCATTATTTCGAGTTATTTTCACCTACATTCTTACTTTAGCAAACCCTACAAAAATATGTCAAGTAGTGTGAGGTTAAGCTGACGGATTGGGGGGGAAATTATTTGAGTGTAAACAAAGACAATCGTGTATTGAATTAACTGTTCTGTCACTTAGACCACTCTTAACGGGATGATATCAAAGTTTGTCGAGCAGTTGGTCCTCTCGTGTCGATCGCTTGGTTGTCTATCACTTTGTACCCCTATACTTGAGCTTGTCTAGCGGTTGGTCCAAGTCGTGTCAGCCACTTGACCCACCCAGCCTTCCAAATATTTGTTTTCAATTTTTCTACCGGTTGGTTGTCTATCACATGGTCCAGCTCATGTCGATCACTTGGTACGTGTAGTTTCTTCGTGTCTAGCAGTTTGCTGTCTACCACATTTTCCTCTCGTGTCGACCACGTTGTTGTCTATCACTTTGCCTGCTCCCACATATATATATATGCATATATATAAAATCATTATTATTAAATATTTATTTATATATATAATAATAATTATTGTGATAAACAGGATTATTTATTTTTTTACAAATAATTATTGTGATAAGCAGGATTATTTATTTTTTATAAATAAAAATTATTTAAATCTATACTTTATTAACAACATTATGTATTTTTTATAAATAAAACTTATTTAAGTATAGTTTATTATACACATATTTTTGAATACTTTTTGTTCTAAGATATAAAACAAAATAAGAGAATATTTGTTCTATTGTGTCATCATCTTTGTTTTTAGTTTGTATTATCAATGATTATTACAAATTTAAACCAATTATATCTTAGTTATAGTCATTACTATCACGTGATATATACCAGCCTGTTGTTTCCCCTGTCAATCAATATCAATAATGGTTTTACATTCAAACACTTAATTTAACTAACAAAAATTAACAAAACATAATAAAACGGCTAAGTTATAATATTTATTTTGATCAAATTTTTTAACTATTTTTAAATAATCCTCAAATTTCTTAGGATTTTTCCGTCAGAATCTACCTAGGATTAGGCCTACTTCCCGGCCTGATCCTGTGAAAGCGTCTCCTTTCCCACACTTTCATCAATCCCGGTAGCACCTGCCCACTCCCCTTCCCCACCCCTATCTCATGTTTCCCTTTGTAGATTTTTTTTATCCTTTCACCAACAAAATTCACCATATAAATGGTATTTTCGCTGATAAGTTAGGTGAAGTTGATAGTAACAAGAACTATGATAATGAAACATAATTTTGATAACACATAATAGCAATGTAACCAGTTACCACTACACCATTTACTAATGAAGACCTACCATAAAATACAAAACTGTGAACAATATAAATGTTTACCAGATTCACTAAGGATGAGATTATTTTTTTAAAAGTCTTAATTTTAAAGTAGTGGCCTGGTAAATATAATGGTCGGAAGAGAGAGAAGCACATGATGACATACCTGATGAGTGTTTAGAGGGAGGGGGAAATATTTGGTTGGGAGTTGGAGTGTGGTGGGAACCACTGCTAGTTCTTTGGTAAAAGGGGAAGTCGTAGCTCCTTCTATAATTATCATGTATTTCGTACAAATGATGTTTTGGAGCCCAGGAGTGTCACTCCACCTTAAAAATTAATTTAGAAGATGTTGAATAAAATATTATACAATAAATAGATAAATCGATTTGATCAAGTTTATCAAAGGCTTAAATAGTGTATTCATATTTCTAACATTTTAGTCTAGATTCTAATCACTCTAATTAAAGTTGTTATGAGGAGGTTAGATGTACTATTAAATGTACCCATATAAGCGTTATGGAATTAGATCATTCAGGAAAAGCTCTCCGCACATTTATAGATGTGGACAATTTTCCCTATATGTTTCCGGAAAAATTTCCAAGACGGAAAATTGTTCAATTATTATTCTTGTAAAATAATTTCAACTGATTAAATGGATAATAATAATAACTGTAATAATAGTTAGTGATAGTAGTAGTAGTAGTAGTAGTAGACCCTATTAGTAAAGAAATACTTTCTTCGGTGGCTGCACGGTATAACGCGCTGCTCTCGCAATAGACAAGGATGACAGGGAGATTGGAGTTTGACCCCGGTCGTGTGCACTGAGGGTGGTTTACATAAATGGTTTTCCCCTCTCACTCCACGCTAATGTGGGTAAAAATTCTCTAAACTCAACCTTACACATATCTAACACACTAGCGTAGTTAGTACATAAGCGTATAACCCTCACGGGTAATAAGACGCGGTGCTAAAAAAAATTAATAAATAAACTAATGAATGTGAGCATTTATAGTCCCGTTATGTTCATAGATAATAATTCATTTGTCTCCCCCCTCCCCCCTCCCAACCTCCGTTCTTCCTATCTACCCCTCCCCCATACTCGTTCCCTATTCCCCCTTCTTTTAGCCCACTAGTCCCTTAACATACTATATTTTGAAGTATTATAGGCTCTAAGGGTCACTTCTACAATTTAAACCCACCACCACAAACCGCCACTGAAGAAAATTTTCCTATTCAAAATCTTCATCTCTACTGTAATACACAGGCCAGGATTTGAGCCACGACCCTCCCGTTACCACCAAATCATACTAGAAAAGCGTAAGATTTTGTCCACATTTCTAAAAAGGTGGGTATCGTATAATTTCTCCTTGTATTCTATCAAAGTGAGATATGTGATATCTGAGATTATCTTATTGGATCTAGACAGTATATTAAGGTATGCCATTCTATTTGATATTAAATTTTAATATTACCTATTTGATTTGAAAAAAAACAATGGATATGAATAACTTGTCAGTCTGTCCCCTTGTATTTTGAGCTAATTTGTAATTCTTAACCAAATCTTTTAGTGGGTTCAAACTAAGTCAAGGTCGACGGATTTTTCTTGAGGGTTAAAATTGCGTAGCCCAACATCCTTTGTAGGGGAAGTAAGGCCATCAAGCCCATGTTGAGTGACATGTAAAAGAATCAAGGAATGTTTGGGAAAATACCAATCCAGTCAAAATTGGTAGGCCATTTCACTCTCGCTCATAGAAATTATCGTGTGTTGATATAATCAGTCGACTCAGAAAGTGCAGCTTAAATACCTTAAATAAATGAAATGAAAATAACCAAATTTGAAACACACATCAATACACATGCACGTCTAGTCTTTGTTCTTCTTTGGTATTGCCACCCACATTTGTTGACACATGGTCAAAGGTGTTATTCTAGTCTGATCTTGTTTGGTGTTGACTGAGAGGTCAGAATTCGAATCTTGCCAGTATCCGAGTGTATTGAGTTGTTTATTATTATATTATTTCTCCCTCACCAAATACGTTGATGCTGGTACAATTTCTATTAATGCAACCTTTATCATTAATGTAAATATAAGGCTATGTAAGAATGTTAAAGCTTTGTGTAAAAGACTACACGTACCATTTTGGGTCCAAGAATAGTTTAAAGTAAAATAATTAGCTCTTTCAGGTATTTTGGATGGTGTAAGGCAGTGGGCAAAATCTTCTACCTGAGGGCCACATGAACATCTGTAAGGTCTCTAGTGGGCCACATGTAACAAAAATATATATTTTCTAAATAATGAACTTAATTTTTACACAAAACTACATTTATTAATCACATAATTAAGTTATATAACTTTGGTACACAAAGAACGTAGCAGCAAATAAAATCTAATATAACGTGGCTAATAAATGCAATATGTTATGAATAATAATGTTGTTTCTTAGTCTACCTATTTGTTGTTTAATAAATTTTCGAACTGTTATCGTTAATGGGGTGTATGAAACTTCCCAAAATTCTGCGGGCAACACAAATTGACATCATGGGCCGCTTGCAGCTTGTTGGTCCACGACTAATGTAAAGGTATCCTAATACTTTTATCTTTAATGTTAGGAGCTATTATGCCCTTTTTTTTAAAGCAATCAGACAATATTACCAATGTGTTGGAATTAGCGTAATATTTTTTTGAAATAATACAATAAGGAAGCGGAAAGCTTGATGAACAATATTCATACGATTTTGACAAAACATGTTATACTAACACATATTAACTATTTAGTATATTACTTATAAACTACGATCTGCACCCGTGGACACGGGGGCTAACTCTCAAAATAATATAGTCTGGTTTGTAGGGGATGGGTAGGTACGATTTCAATTACCAGCCCTGTGTATTGAGGGCCTTTTATAAATCTTTTATTGCTCTCCATTAATTTTTTTTCCTCTGGATATCACATTCATTATTCCTAGACTATTAGAGTAGTAAGAGAGTAGAGTCTATGCATAGTATGTTAGTAATCATGCTATATTGATTACCTATGTTTATTATTGAGAGAGTATGACCTTGACTTAATTGAACACCAATGAAACGTCTTATATTGCCACCAGGCTTCAAAATATTGACAAGGAGTTGAACTAGAGTCAATATGAATAAATAAACTCTATTCTAAATTTTAAAAAATTTGTTAGATAATAACACTAATTAAATATATTTCTATTCGTGTATTAGTATATCATCATTTTTTTCATGCATCGCCTCTTACTTCCCGTTCAGTTTATCTGCTTATAAATTTATTACGTCAATTTGTTAGGGATTGGGAAGGTTGAGTTAAGATTAAGTGTACCCGCATTTTTGTTAAGAGAGAGAGAATAGGTATCCATTTAAGAAGAACCACCCTCAGTACACCTGAATCTAACCTCTATATCCCCTTCATTGGCAGTCTAGTCCATAGTGAGAGTAGCTGGCTTGCCGAAGTGTGTAAGCCTGAGCTACAATTAATAATGTGTATGATTCTTTATCATACTGTATAAAATGTATATGTAAATTATAATTACTAAAGTAATTGTGCTCATCTAAAATCATATTATAAAACAATATCCAGAAAAAGGATGTAGTGTCTCACTAGAGAACAGTAAGTCTAAATAATGAATACAACAGCTGCTTGTAAATTTAATATGCATAAACTTATTTCCAATAAAATAAGAAAATATACAATACTTTGTTGCATGACTTTGATAAATAAATAAGTAAATAAATAGTAAGGCACTAATGAATCATGTGTTTCGACTTTTGAGCGTGAAAACATAAATTACGATAATGCATTTTAACTTTAAATGATTTCAAAATGAAAATAAGATATTTCAATTCCTCTATCAATAATTTTACAATCCTGATAATTTGTGTTTAAAATAAACAAAAAAAGTTGAGAAGAAGTAGGGAAAGGGTTGCAATAAACCCTCAGGGGCTGAGATGTAAAACGCATTACAGTTTTGGTATCCTGGATACAACCACTCCTAGAAAATGCAGGTAGAGTTCTTCTATTTGTTGTAGAAAACCAAATCTATAATACTAAAAATAAGTTGTTTCACTAAGCTTGAGTAAGACGCTTTGTCGATTCCGAGGGCGAACAATAGATTAATTAACGAACAATGGGGGGTCTTAATTGATTGAGAGGGTGGGTGA